>JAADXR010000365.1:0-30861 GCA_023337935.1 Elongisporangium anandrum
ACCATGACTATCTCCTGGTTCTTTTGTGTCCGGATCGAATTCCAAAGAGAAACCCGTTGTCACTTGCACGAGCAGCACCTTCATATGCAGCGCGTCAGGTGACTAGGTGCGCTTCGTGGTGTAAGGATACGCGAGATTCACGAGAACGAAGCACTACTGCTACTGCACTTGAAGCAGGAGTGCTCCAGCATTCACATCACTCTTGGAGGACAGCCCTGCACTCTGCGGCCACCACTGCCGCCGCACCATGTCAGTCGCACTTGTGGGAAAAAACCTAGCTCACTGTTGCTGCCACACGACATTCAAGCGACATGAACTCTCCCATTTAGTCCCTTCTCCTCAAACACGAATTCTCCCAGGAATGAGTGAGACGGCAGCTGCTGCGACGCCGCTAGTGGACGTCACCGAGAGCGTGCACAAATGGCTCAGCGCCAAGATCGGAGCAGTCGAGTTGAAGAACCAGAAGGTCGTCGTACTTGTCGATGTGGGATCCTACACGTTCTCCTCCACCGTCAGCATTGCCTTCCCCGAGGTTAGTCAACTGATCAAAGATGATTGGAAGCCAATGTTCAAGGCCGTCATGGGATCTTATCAGCGGCAAGACAAAGATGACGAACCAAAGGTGGTCGAGATGGATACGAAGACGCGCGGGCTACAAGAACGCGAGTTCTCGCAGCCTTACATTGGCCAAGGCATCATTCGTAGATGTACGACTCCAACTGTGCATCCCTGAACAGTTGGAGTCGTACATCTACGAATGCTGGGAGCACTACTGTAGCGCCAAGGTCGCAGACAAGTTCGTGTTTCCATACACCACGATTGTGCAGAGCTCGGGCTTTGGCAAGAGCCGCCTGCTGCGGGAACTTGCGGAGCGCACCCAAACGACCGACTCGCGGATGAAGGTGCTCTACGTATGCGTTCGGCAAGGGCGATCGTCAGGCTATCCAGTGAGGACTAAGCAGTGGCCCGAGTACTTGTTCGAGTCCGTGAGCGAGGAGAAACCGGACGATAAGAAGCTGGAAACTGATTTGAGCTCCCGCCTTCTGACCGTGTTTCACAACGTCATGCTCAACTGGGACTCCGTGGGGCAATCTTGTCTCCCGCACTTCTTGAACAGGAATGAGTCCGAGACTTATTCCAAGCTGACTCGTGAAGACTCTACCAAAGAGGACAAGCCAGTCCAATACTCAAGCCACAAAGAGAGTCGCATTCTTGTGCTGGCTTTGGATGAAGCTCGATGGCTGCTGGAGACTGATATCAATGACCAGACTGGATGGTTTCGAAGGTTTCGACGTGCTCTCAATCACGCGAACAAAGCGATCAGATTCATGTATGGAAAATACGCGGGCATCTTCGCGATTCTCGTGGACACCAACTCCAAGATTTCAAAATTCACGCCGCCACCTATCAGGGACCCTTCGAGTCGTGAACCTCAAACAGGCGACAGTGTTCTCTTCCCGCCGTTTATCTTGACACAAACAATGGACATCATTCTGGATGCAGGCATTAGCACGGCGACTCAAGTGGCCTTGGAGTTCTATAGCAAGTTCGTTCGGATGGATACAGGGAGAATGCGAGATGGTCTCGTCGACATGGGACGTCCACTGTGGCAGCAATACAAGGTTGCGAATGCGGAAAACGAGAAAATGATCTTGTCACAATCCGCTCGAGAAGGCTCGAGAAACGACGAGTGGGAAAAACTTCTCGATATGGCTGCGGAGAAGCTTGTCGGCGGACAGGCTCTGAGGAAGGTCGCGGAAGGTGATTCGAGCACTCTTGGTGGGGTCGGTGCGCTGCTCTGTCGCGTAGGCATTCGTCCGTACTCGTGGTCTTCACTCGCGTCTCGCATGGTCGCGGATTACATGGCCGTCCTTGCTCACATGAACTTCGCGCACGACCAGTTTGTGAGTACGTACTCGTCTGACCCAATCTTGACATTTGGCGCTGCAAAAGTGTGGCATGAAAACGCCAAAGTGAAAATTGGCAACAGTACTTTATATGAGAACCGCTCCCTTCTCGAGTATCGAATTCTTCCTGAGCTGCGCACGATGCTCCATCAAGAGGTGCTGGATACGGGTGGTATAGGAGAGCTCGTGGAGCGCGTCGTCTTGCTGTTGGCAATGGACGCAACTGGAGTCGTGGCAACTGATATAAAAGCAGAGCGTTGCTATGCTGGCAATTTTTACAGCGCGTCCACTTTTCTGAAAGTGTTGAGTGGCGAAAGCTCGGAAATAATAAATGCTCAAGAGCTGTCAGTTGACGATCTGCTGAAGCCGTGGGAATCATGGACTGTGGGGTTTAGCCATTTTGTACAGCTGTCGGAAGAACCATCAGATAAATTGTTGTGGGCAATGCTTGCGCGTCGCGTGGCTTGCGCTTTGCCACTCGGTTTCACTGGCATTGATCTTTTGATCCCGATATTCAAGGACTCGGAGGTGTCGATGATTCTGATTCAAGTGAAAAACTGCGAACGTGATTCCAGCTATCCTAAGTCAGCTCTGGATTACACTCGACCTGGCCACGTGTTCAATGGTAATCTGAAGAACTTCAAAAACGAGGATGTGCTTCGCGTGTACATGAGTCTTCGAGGCTCTGAGCCGCTGCAGCAGTATTTTAAGGTAGATGGGATGCGTGGTTGTCGACAGAGTCCGAGGATTGCAGAACAAGATTCGACACCTGCCACAAATGAACAAACTGAGAACATGACGACGTCTCCAAACGAGCCAAAGAAATACGCGTTTGCGCTGTGTCTTCGAGGTCTAAACCGGTGGAACGCGAGTGGTAATCGAGTCACTGTGGTATCTCAAAGCGTGGCTGACCAACTCAAGCCACTGCTGACACCGTGGAAGAAGCTGAAAACATTGGTGGAGACCGATCTTGAACTCCGGGGTTCAAGGTTCGGTATGGAATCGTCTGTTGTGATGAAGATTGCTGTGCATCCTCTGGTGGAGATCGTGCTTGTGGACAAGTGGGAAAATGTTAATTCAAAGTCCACACATGTGCCTCCGCTTTCCGAGGCAAGCGATACTTACAAGCAACACATGAAGAGTCGAAAGGTTACCCAACAGAAGAGGAAAGGCAAGAATAAATTGGTGGGCCCGAACGTTGACGAAGACTACGACAACGAAGACTCCGACAACGACAACAACGACGAGCCGAAAAATAAGCGAGCGAAGCTGAGTGAAAAAACAGGCAGATCATCATCTCGAGTGTTGCAACGTCGAAATGGAGTGAATGAAGCCAGGGTCGCTGGCTGAAGTGAGTTCCACAGCATGTCCGTTCCCCGTTTCCGTTTGGCATCCAAATGATGTTCTCGACGCCAACAATGGACGCAACTGGTGGGAATAAACACTGTAGACCGCTGTCATTTTAGGGTCTCTGCGGCATACAGCTCGAAATCTTCGAGTTGGTGTCCACGAAGATGCCGCGTATCCTCCGTAAGGTTTTGCGATCGCAGTGTTGTTCGCGAGATTGAGGGCCCGTCGAAGCCGCCGAAACCGTCCAGATCGCTTGCCATCGAGCTTTCCAAGACGACAGTGTGGGGGTCTTGGAAAGCTCGATGGCAAGCGATCTGGACGGTTTCGCCAATTAATTGGTGCTCTATAAGCGTTTTTTTCGAGAACGCCGAGCTATGATCACGGCCAATCAAGGGCGAGTATATTCGATTCGAGTATGTTATGTAGTTTGATTTTTTCTTCGTTCGACCAGAAACGCCCGTCACACCACAGCCAGCGGGCTGCAGGCCCTCAGCCAGACGCCCTAGCCAGTCGCACGATCAGATGATAATCCAATCAATTGCAACGCCATAATTTTCCCCAATCCAGCATGAGGGACGAGAAAAGACTTGAAGAGTCTGGCGATGAGCCTGGTTAAAATCTTGTGAGCCTGCCTGCCCATGCGCTGGCGCGGAGTCGCAAAGATGGCAAATGTGCTTGGTGGACACCGCACAATTGCAAAGATGGTCGGAACTTGGAATAGGATCACGCGGCATCCAACTTTGAGTGCGGGTCAGCGTGGCGATTTATTTCATGCTTAGTGATACAATTGCTATTCTATCCGATCGTTTGCGCGCTCACAATGCTCTTGCATGAAGCTGGTGGCGATTGTGGGATGGCGGTAGCGATTTCACCATTGTGTTGAGCTTGTAGGTGATTTATCGGAGTTTGCGCCACGACATCGAGAGCTCCATCTGTGACGTCAGTGCGAACAGAATTGTTGTTATCTTGATATAAGCTCGAACGATCACATCGGTTGTCCACTCACAGTTGCCGAAGCCAGGATGAAGACGCAGCGAAGCAACCCGCTCATCGAGCCTCCTGCGGTGCACAGGGCACACAGGAGCACGAGTAGCCGCACGCTCCAGTTGCAGCTGCATTCGTTGAGCAAGAATTCTTTCGGTATCGAGTTTTATCGCGACGAATTTGGCGATACAAGGTTGCGAAAGGCGCATAAGTTTCGTCAAATGACTAGTGGGAAGCACTTCTCGTGTTTGCTTAAAATCTGTCGCGTCAGCATTTCGGCCATACTCGTGATTGCACTCGCACTAAACGGACATGATCGACTACGAGGACTCAAGATCCGGCATGCATTGCAGGAAATTCGCGAGGAGCTAATTATTGCATCTGCTTTTTCGTGGAGCTGATTAATTATCTATGTGCACATTTGGTGGGTAAGGTACTTTGTCAATCGCCTGTTGAGTGCAATGCGATCTCTGTGAACTCCACATTGGATTCGGATGCCGTTGCTGCACCCTTCGTGCTCCTGGCTTTTAAAGGCGACGATGACGAAGGAACTGACGGTGATGGCTGGAAACCTAGCTCGATGACTTTATCTGGATTCAGACGACCATTGTCAAACACCTTTTTCATCACTATCGGGACCTCTGCGGTACTTGACTGGATCTCGTCCATCAACTGCGAGCTCAGTGACACGTAAAACTAAACCACCACACAAATATTAGTACATCCACAAGAAGAAGCAATAGAAAGTGGAAATACCCTTACCAGATTGATGGCGTTGATGACGCTATTCTGCTTGTTGCATTCGCGAAACAGAGCCCCACTTCGTAGCGCCATGATGCATTGTAGTGTCACATTAATGAGTGTACAGGCGAGCGGGAAATGCCTCAAAGGATGTTGAGCGAGCCGAAAGAATCGTCGAGCCAATTCGGTGTGATTTTCAACTAGGTAGAGCATCTGCAAGAGCGACAGAACACCACAACCACGCAGATCGGTAGCTGGATCGTTTCCTTGGAATCCAATAGACTCCCAATGAGACCCTGAGAGAGGTACTTCCCGCGTTGAGCTTGTGAAACGACTGTGAATAGTCTGCAGCGTACGGACGAATACGACATTTCCCGGGTCGTAGGCGGTGGCCGCAATGCAAAACACACGATCACGTTCCTCATTTGCACCAGAGAATGCAAGTCGTGGCCGTGCAAAACACGTGAAGCAAGATGTCTTGGTTGGTGATCCTTCGTCTTCAACAACAATGCGGTCAAGTTGAAGTAGAAATTCCTCTGCAGTTGAGAAATATTCGGCTACTTCAGGGTATGAAATCATGAAGCTATCGTCTGCGGTGGGTGCATCAGGACCAGATTCAGTCGTATTAGCGCCTGCACCAATGCGCTTTTTCGCCTGCTGAAGTAGCTCGATCTCTTGCCACTCGTCGACCGATGCAGAACTTTCTCGTTCATTTTGATTTTCAGTGTAGTCGATCAACATCTCTCTGTCAGCTCTGGTAGATTCCTGATCTTCATCAACCAGTTCATTCTCGTCTTCACCTTGGCTCTCATCGTCGTCAGCTTCGTCTTCATCGTCTTCTTCAGTGATAGCTTGGCTCATGACTGACTTTTTGCTCAGGATGCGACCCATGACTGATAATCGTGATGCGTCGGCCTCGGAGGGAGTACCTTCTGGCGATGCCAACGTTTCCTCCTTAGGCTCGTCATCCATCATGAGTACACTCTGATCGCCTAAACCACGCTTGTACATGTTGTGGAGTTCTTTAACAGATAGAGCTTGCTCAAAATCGTCCTTCTGCAGACAAGGTTTAACTGTTTCTGTTTGCCCTTCTTGAATTCCCATCACAATATGCTGATGTTCTTGCTCAGTTTCAATCTTCAGTTCTTGGACCAGCGCATCCTGTTCACTAGCAATACGTGCTTCGAAAGAAGCCCGTTTAGCAGCCAGAAGATCAGCTGATATGTCCACAATCGATACCGCGGCAATAGTAACTCCAAATTCATCGTCATCATCGTCCCCATCGTGCTTGCCCATAGAAACTGTGGCAGTCGGTGATTCAGAAAGCCTTCCGTTTTTTACTGAAAACTGGACATCTGTAGTCAATTCACAGTCATTTTCAAACTCTTTCTCGTCTGGAAAAGTTGAGCTTTTCGGAAGCGAGTATTCCGACGCCATACTTGGCTGCTTTCCGTATGTTGATTGACGCCGCGGCTTGATATTCTGATAACCAATACCGAAAACATCACTATCTGCTGGTTCTTTGGTGTGTGCAGGAACTGGGGGCGAATCAAATCCTACAGTATGTGGAGAACGCGTCTCTGTCTCAAAAGCGAGGACAATTTCGTCATTTCCAGTATTCTGAACAACCGCTGAGGCCATGGCTTTGATCAGATTTGGATCTTCAACTCTTTTCAGACCATCCGATTTCGACTTTCGTGTTTCGCTCTCCAATCGAATTGTATCAGCGACGCTCTGATAAACTTCAAGCTCTTCCTCTTCGTCATCGCTCACCGGAAGATTGAGTGGCGGTGGTACACCCTCCGATGGATCATTGTCGTCATCAGAGTCATCTGACTCGTCATTTTCATTCGTGGGGTTGAGAGTTCCATACACGACTGGGCGAGAAATCGGAGCTGGTGGTGGAAGCACAGACACAGAATCGTCTAGTACGATCGATGCCGGGATACACACTTCGTCATCGGCTTCCGTTGAAGGTGGTTCATCGGCTTTCACTTCCATCGTATTTCCATATTGTTCTTCCTTTGATTGTTCTTCCATTGCCACAATAACCAATTTCTCCTCGATAGTATCATCGTCTCCGGCTGTTATAGTCTCCGTAGACGCGGATTCTCTCAAATCTTGATCACTGACGAATCCTTCGCGAACATTATTTTCCTCAGGCAAACGTATGACTTCTTTCTGCTCTAAATCCTGTGAGCTCTGGACATGTTGGCGTAAACTCGGCGTATTTACTGGCGAAAACTGGACTTCTTGATGTACTTCCGGCATGCTGTGCTGATAATCTTCTATGGTCCCACGCGAGAGTTCTGAAATTCCGAGAATTTCGTGTTCTTGGTCTGATATCACATGAGGTTCCTTTGTAATGCTGGTCAAGCGATCGACGGCTGCTGAAATTTGAGGAAGTTCGTCTTCTTGGTCTGGGAATGATGTCACATGAGGTTCTTGGCTCAAGCGATCGACTTCTAGACTCTCGGCATTATCAATCATTGATGTGGCGGTTGCTGACTCTCGTTGAACTTCGCTTTCTTGCTGGTTCGGAAGTGTGGAGATGGTGTTGGTCTTCGGCTCTTCTTCGTCTAACATTGTAGACAATCGATCCATCTCGATTGGTTGATCTTCATGTGGCTCATCCCAGTCATCATCATCAATTGGCTCCACCAAATGATTACTTGAAATAGGTGGACTATTGTGAAGTGTTTCTTCGGATCCAACTACATTTGCATATTCATCCTCGGGGACAATTGGATTCATAGTCACGACGGATGATGCCGCATGGGCATTTGGGATCGCATGTGGACTGTGTTCAAGTGTGTCATCGGATTCAATAGCATCCTTGTAAGCATCTTCAACCGCAACTGACTGAATGGTCTCAGTCATATGTACCGCGTTTATGTCTGAGATCCTCTCAGGAGTGGTATGATGCACGTCCTCAGATTCAATAGCGTCTTCGAACGCATCCTCACTCACAATTGGATTAATCGTTCCCTGGATCTCATGTTGACCACCAAAAGTATCAGAATCGGAATCGGAATCAGAATCGCCAGCTTCATCGTTAACGTGCTCGTCCTCAGCAACATCTGCGTGAGTATTCACCATCAAAGATTCCGCTGCGTAAGATGAGAAATTCATGAGACTCAATCAATCAAGAGTTGTTAGTCATAACGATCATGTACCTGCAGCAACATCAGCTTCGTGCTCCGACATCCTTTCAAGAATTGGGATTTGGTCTGAAATGACGCGGCCAGAGCCACGAGAGTCTCCAGAGTCGTTCACCTCATCTGCTTCATTTTCCACTGAATCAGACGACGCACAAATACGAGTAAGCATCAAGCCAGTCTGCTACTGCACCAAGCAATCAAATCTACTCACGATTGCCCAGAGAGGCCATGTCCAATTGTCGAAGCACTTCATCAGCCGAAAGCTCCTCGAAATCTAATCCACACGGCACAACTAAGTCATTCTCAGCAAAGAAGCAGCGGATATCCGCCACAGAAGCAGCGCAAAACTTACCGTCTTCATCGTCGCTCTCCCCTGAACTCTCTACGAAGCTCCCAGCGCCGCTCCCAATGAAACTCCCAGCTCCACTCTCTACGATGCTCCCTGAGCCACTCTCAGCAATACTCTCGGACGTGACCATGTTGTCGTCATCTGTTGTTTAACAACGAACGTTATAAGGAACACGATCCATCTTGATGATCGCCATGTGGCCACAAGCACCCACCTTTGCTGCTGATGAAGACTGCGAACAACGCGCCGGCACCGACCAGGGCATACAACGACAGATATGTCAACCGGGGGTTCATCAAACGCAAGTCAGCTCATGCCACACAGACGTACTCTCGACTGCATTGCTCCCGCCATCGTCGCCATCCACGTCGCCAATCGCTGTCGCGCCACAATCACACAACGCAGAGTCAGTGCTGCGCAGAGCCGTAATCCGAGGCAGAATCCAGCGGCCGATCGCGCAGAGCCTGGCCCGTGGATGCTGCACGCGTGCATCCCCTCACCCGCACTGCCTGAAGCCTGCGCTTCCGCCATCTCCTGATGAAACGGAACTCAGGTCTTGCACCTCTTCGTGATCGCAAGAGGGGAAACCGAACTTAGCGGAGATGGGATGTCCATAAACACGGATAAGTTCGCATCCCGTAATTGAGCTGGTCGCTGGTGACGCCATTGACACCATGGCGGCGCGAGAGCTGGGCGTGGTGGTCTCGTGCTTCGCGCGGTTCGCGGGCGTGGCGTTCTGCCTGCTGCAGGCGGGCGATACCATCAAGTGCGTGGGTCCGTCCATGCTGCCCACGCTCAACCGGGACGGCGACATCGTGCTGCTGGACAAGATCACGCACCGGTTCCGCACGCTTGAGCGCGGCGAGATCGTGATCGCCAAGTCCGTGTCCAACCCGAGACACACAGTCTGCAAGCGTATTATTGCCAAGGTGCGTTGGATTGACGTTGCTGTGCTCCATTGCTGCGGTTCATGCGCTCAACGGCTGGGTCTCTGGCTCTGTGCATACAGGAAGGCGACACTGTGTGCGTGCGTCCTCGCTACTCGTCCTCCGAAGTCGAGTTCCACAAGGTCCGTTGCAGTTGATACTGGCTATTAAGCTGTAGATGTAGCTATTAATGCGTAGGGGTTGCATTGATTTTGGCGTAGATCCCCAAGGGCCACGTGTGGCTGGAAGGCGACAACAAGCACGACTCGCACGATTCCAGATACTACGGTCCGGTGCCGTACGCACTCATTCAGGGAAGGGTCGTCATGCGCGTACGTTGACCTGATTCAAATCGAATCTACGCTTTTGCTGACGCATTTTTAATCGGAAACTGATGCAGATCTGGCCTGTCAACGAGATGAAGTGGATCAAGAAGGAGTTCGCGACCAAGGCCTTCCGAGAGAGATAAGCAGGCGCTTGTACTAGTTGATGCCGCCTTAATTAGACAGTATAGACATGTTCAGAGCAGCCACCGAGCGGGGCGTTTAACAATCAAAGTCCAGTGGGCGTATTTAGATCTGCAGCTCACATGGCCATTTGATGTGGAGATGGGTTGTGCAAAACCCCAACGCTAATGTTTGGTTTGGGTTTTAAACGAGAACCCAGCGTCAAATCCACATTGACCCACTTTTCGACAGCATTTCGACATCTGCGACAAGCACGATTGGATGGCAAACTGCTCTGATGCTGAACACGGCATCTCTTGCCGTCCACACAAATGGTAATTAACAGACAAAAAGTACCACAGCACCTGCTACAGTACTCCTAGTTGGCGCAGGCTGCAAGTTGCACATGGATCCCATTACTGTCCAGTGTTCAGTGTGTGTTGTGCCTCCAATCGTTCGGCTGTTTTGCTCTTTCCTCAAAGCTTAGAGCTAAATGGATGACTGGCCGGCTTCCACATCATCAACAGGCTGGATTAGATGGATACGAGCACCTTTCCCCTGCGTGTGGAGGCATGGGCCGGTCGCTCTTTGCTGACCAAAGTGGAAGCGGCCGGCAGCTGCTGGACGAGAAGATTCGAACGAGATTCCGTCCCGCAGCGGCAATCTTGCGCTCTCTATGTCGCCCGATCAGCTCGGAATCTTATGGATGCAACAAATTTCGTGACCCGTGGGGCGCACGTACCCCCTCACGTTTTACTGCAGTTCTTCGGAACGACTTGCGTTTTGTATTGTATGTTGAGTGGGACCGGCACGAATCGAATAGGTCCGTAGGCGTACGAGAGAAGGGAGCTGGCAAGTGGACCCCTCGCTCACAGAGACCGCAAGCTGGTAATGATTACTGGTGTACCGGCACCCATGTTCATTGGCTTGGCTTCGATCAGCAATAAATTCGAGACCAAATGATTCGCTTCTGTAAGGATTGATCAGAGATTCCCGCTCACTTGTTGTTTGTATGCCAACGTATCTTATCAAAGAGTTGCCAACTCCCCTGATCTTCTCCCCTTTTCCTACCACGGCGAAGACGACTGGCGTTGGACTCAGATCTGAGTCCACGACGCCTGAAGCCATGGTCAGTTGTTAGTCTAAGTATCGGAGCGGCCTTCCTGCTCCGTGGCATTCCTTCGCTCGCTGATCCTGTGGCGCCACTGTAGCCTGCGAGGCCAGAGACAAGCGCAGCGGATCCGTGTTTACATTGCACAGCGTCATCAGCCAGTTCGCTAGAGACCGGACGGACACAGCGTGCCTCTCTCTCTCTCCCTCCCGACGCTTCTCTGAATGGCATTGACAGCGACCTCGCACGCGCCCACTGCTGCTGCCGTTGCGCCTGGATCAGCACTGTACAAGCAGAACAACAGCACGGCCTCCTGGGCGAGCAACGACAAGCCGCAGAGCATGAGCGAAGCCACCAAGCCTGGCCCACTCTCAGTCTCCGCGTCCTCCGATTCCAATGTAGACGGAAACGCAGTGCAGTCCAGTAGCGATGCGCCGACGCCCACGACACGTCAGCGCAAGTACGAGCGCAAGACCAAGCGGTTCATCTGGCCGGACGACCTGCATCGGCTCTTTGTGGCCGCCATCTTTGATGGTATAGATTAGCAACGAGGTCATTTGTGGGTGAAGAAAGAACTAACGAACTGATGTCTCTCTCCTCTAGTTGGCCTCAAGAACGCGTCGCCTAAGGCTCTACTCGCTCTCATGGATGCCGCTGGTCCTCATGCCGGACTCACGACCGAGCACCTCAAGAGCCATCTGCAGAAATACCGACTCAACTACGAGCGGTCCCGCCAGGAGTTCCTCGAGTACTACGACCAGAGCGCCAAGAACAACCTCAAGCGTCGACGGAAGAGTGCCACGACGGGCAAATCAGAGCACAACTCGATGTTTGTGTTCCCAATCTGCCCTAAGAAGGACAACAAGGATAGCGACTCCGACGCCGTGTCGGAGGAGAACGAGGATGATACGCCGGAAAGTGCGAGCGACGGTCACCACCGCCTGCAGCGTCATAGATCGATGCATATGGAAGACAAGGAACAAGGCCGCCGTTCTTCCCAGGCGAATACTCCTTCGCGTCGTCATTCATCGCCTCACCAGTACGCTCGTCCAGTCATGGCATCAGCAGGAGCTGGTGCTACCGATGAGTCCTACGCAGCAGACGCGTACAAGGCCAATAACACGAGAGGTATGCAGCTGGCCAATCGGGCAGCGATGGCTGCCGCTGCTGCCTATCGATACCCACTAGGAATGGCTATGGATCCCGCTACAGCTGCGGCTGTTGCTGCTGCTGCTGGAGCTTCTGGTGCTGCTGGTGCCGGTACTGGAATCGGCCTGGAGCAGCTGACGGATCCGCAATGGAACATCCTGAGTTCTCTCATGTCCCCGCATCTCACTGGTGCTGTCGTTCACCCGACTGGAACCGATGGAGGCAATGGAGGAGATCACACGTTCTCGTTGCATGACGAGCCGTCAGACCTCCAAGTGCAGATGCACTTGGCCATGCAGGCGCAGATGAATTTGCATCGCCAGATGCTCACGCGCAAGGTCGAGGTCTCGCAGCATTTGAGCAACCACCCGATCGAAGACAATTCTCTTTATGCGCACACTCCATGGGGCGCTCAGGCACAGATGCAAGCCCAACAACAACAACAACAGCAGCAGCAGTTCCAGTATGGTCAGCTCCAGCCACGATCCATTCTTCCAGGCACCAAGTCGACGCAGAACACCAACACTCAGGACGCCCAAGCACGCGGACAAGCCGAATACCGTTCCATTGCAGCTCTGCCACGCAATGGCATGACACCAGCGTCAATGGCTATGACCACTGCCATGTTGATGGGATCGTCGACCTCTACCTCATCGAGTGCAACCAGTTCTACCACTCAAGCGCCCGTGACGACAACCAACAAACCAGCGAACGGAACACCTAGCAGTCAAGCACCAGGCAACAACGCTCAGGCAGGAGCAAGTGCTGGCGGAGATCAACAGCAGCAAAACGCTCCGGCTCCCCGGCCACAGCCATTTAGCGATGGTCCTGCCGCTGCTGTCCCGGGGGGAGATGCACCCATGCTGGGCTTCGACAACCGAACAGACGACGAATCACTGGACCTCTACCGCTGGGACCGCATTGATCTCAACGTGGCGCTGGACGACGACGATCTCTTTGGCTTCCTCAAGTCTTGAGCGTGGTGTCTATTTATTTCGCGTGAGTGTCGTCCTTGGTCCGTTCGTTCTGCATGTTGTCAGAGTAGATAGCGTGGTAAAACACTAGCTATTCGCCTGCATCCAGCGTTCGTCCTCTTGCGTTCTTCAGTGAGTCTTGAACACAGCCGATAGGAAGCTGCTGTTCCACCTGGAACGTCCCGCATGCACGCAGTTGTGATAGGGCGAGCTGATCGCGATGGAATGGATCTAAAGAAACCCAATAAATGCTGAACGAAGGCATTTTGAAAGCGAGAAATGAGATCGAATTACTATTTCACATCAATAGCCAGGCACACGCATGCTGCCATCCTTGCTCTTCTCTCTCCTTCGTCTCTTAATATCTCTATTCGTCCTTCATGGCGGTGTCTTCCGGCAGAGATTCGAGCGCGGCGGGGGGCTTCTCGCCGTCGTGCAGGCCGCGCACGTAGAGCACGTTGTTGCAGCGGATGAGCACCTCACCCAAGTTTCCGGCGGAAGCGCCGTCGATGTATTCCTCCGTGTTGGCCAGCTGCAGGTTCATGTACGAGTCGACCGAGACGAGCACGCCCTTGTACTCCATTCCCCACTTGAGGCGCGCCACCACGGGCTTGCCCGTGAGTCCCGCGAGGAACGGCTTGGGGTTCAGAATCAGACCAGACTAACAGACACACAGAGACACAGAGGCGAGAGCGTGAGCGGCTTGGTCTTGAACCAGAGAGCGAGAGAGAGAGACCCAGACGCACCATCGTAGCTCTTGGGCGGCGCTCTTCAGGTTGCTTTGGGTGCGGCGGCCTTCCAATAAAACCCTTGGCATGATTTTCCACCAATCACATCGCAAATAGATCATTTGTTTTCATCCAATAAGGCTCAATAAAATCTTTATTTATAGCCAATAGCATATGTGTATGTCGGGGCCTTTATTTGGAGAGGCTACTGATCGAGATTGACACGCAAAGGAAGAGGAAATGATTTTCATGTTCAGTCGAGAGCGATGACCTTGTGTTCGATCTTGTCTAGGAAGTTGTTCAGCGACGGCGAGTCGCGCACAAAGATATTGATGACAGGGATGCCCGGCACCACGTACTTGGCGTGGCTCAGCAGCTGCTGCAGCGTGCAGAAGGGCGACACGCGCAGCCAGTACTGCGACTTGGCGTCGTGCTTCTCTTCGCGTCGGATGCGGATAACTTCTTCATCGTCAGTTTCCTTCTCACCACTCAGCGCCACGTGCCACTGCTCACGGTCAGCGAACGGTAGCACGACCTCGGCGGCCGCGTAGACCACGAGCTTAGAAGCAACGTACTCGTGCTTCTCGTCCCATTCGCAGAATGGCCCGTCCTCCGGGAACATGTTGGCCAGGTGGTCAATGAAGCGCTCACCCTCGCCAAAGAACTGGACGAAGTCGGACATGCCATGCTCATCGTAAAGGAACAGCACTGGCCAACAGAGTTGGCCGGTCTCGGCGTCCAAATCGGCCTTGCCTTCGTACATCTTGACGCGCTCGTCCTCGATCAGTGCATGGCCGACCTTGACTCCGCGCGATTCACACAGTTGACGGTACTTCTCAGTGTACGCACGTCGCTTCTGGTGCTCGAATGCGCGCTTGGTCTCCTCAATGCGGATCTCTTCGACCAGCTTCTGACCTTCGACCTGCAACTTGAGCAATAACTTATTCTCCGGATCGCGCTTCAATCCTTCCGCGCAGTAGCGCAGCGTATCAGCCGGCTTGCGCAGCATGCGCGATGCCTTGGCACCACGGAAGTAAGCCTTGACGGTGCTGGGGTCGTATTTGATGGCCATGGCGGCGTCCGAGCGACAACTGGCGTAGTTGCGCAGCTCCAGCTGCGTGGCGGCGCGGTTGTTGTAGATCTGCGATGTCAACTCCTTCATGTTGTAATCCGCCTGACGCTCTTCTTCGGGCAGCGCCATGGCCTTGTGCGCGTAGACCAGCGCGTCCGTGTAGTACTGAAGCGCGTTCTTGAAGTAGGACTTGTTGCGCTTGCCATCGGCAAACATGTCGTTGCCCTGCTTCTTCCAGTGCAGCGCCAGACTCTCGGCGGTCTCGCCATCCTCGATCAGCGCCTTGATAGCGTCGGCCATGACGTCGCCTTCGACGATGTGGTCCTCAAAGAGCGACATGTCGGGCAGCGAATCCATGTACTTCTGGCGCTCCACGGGGTCCCAGAGCTTGCTCTCGTCGATCTCCATGTCTACGCCCATCTCCATCTCGGCCATGCGCTGCTGGATGGCGGCCACCTGGTCCTGCAGCGCACTCGCCATCGCCTGTTCCTCCTGCGTAGCCATGATGCGCTTTCTTATTTATGGTAGACAATGGCAGAAATGCATGGTGGCGAGGTTCTGGTGTGGACCACACGAAAAGAGCTCTTCGGAGCACCCAACGGTTCAAAGTGACAAAAGGACGTTAGCTGGTAATGGCGGAGAGCGAAGGAGTCCAGGAAGCTACGGTCGTGGGCGTCAAGCGCGAGGCGGAGACGCAGCTGTCGGTGGTGGACGCGTCGGCAGCCGAGCCGCCGACCTGCTGGAAGTGCAGCTCGCTGGACGTCAAGTACCGCTGTCCTCGCTGCGAGTGCGTCACGTGCTCGCTCGCCTGCTGTGTCGAGCACAAGCGAGTGGTGAGTGCAGCAAGCACCCTCAATACCGATGCAGTAGGTATACGATGGCTGACTATGTGCCTTGTGATAGAATGACTGCAATGGGAAGCGCGACCGGACCAAGTATGTGCAAATGAAGCAGTTCTCGGACGCGACCTTGTCCAACGGTAAGCGAGATAACCTGCTTGCGGAAGAAGCGTATCTCTAATGGCGATGCTGTGTAGACTACTTCTTCCTGGAAGAATTGGCTCGATCCACTAGTACGGCTTCTCGCATGCGCGATCAACTGGGCTTAAACGCGCGGCGGTCGGTGCCTGCTGCGAACGGCAAGAAGCGCAAAGTCCAGCAAGCCACCAAAGGCGCAGTGAATCCGCATGTACCGAGCGATTGGCTTGCGCGATTCCCCAAATCAGTGCAGCTCCTGCATCAACATGCGGCCAAGCGTGGTGTAGCGCTAACCCTGTTAGCTCCAGGTATGAGCAAGCGCACGGCGAATACGTCGTACATGGATATCAAGGCGCAGACGCTCTTCTGGCGCGTGGAGTGGTCGTTCCCAAGCTCAGAAGTGCCCGTAAAGTTGACGGAAGAGCGTGCGAGTGACGCTAGTACTCCGTTCGAGCTGCTTGGAGCGTATTTGACCAAGTCTCCGGTAGGTTTTCAAAACTGCGATCCGCTCTGTCTTGGTATGCATCTCATGGTGCTTGATGTCTATTCTTTTCAGGACAATGCAGGCATTCGTGGGAAGCTGAAGAAGTACGCGACGTCCGATTGGCAGGAGCAGATCGTGCTACTGCTGCGTCAGGAGTTCACCAAGACGTCACAGCCGCATTACTACCGACTGGACGGCTCACTGTCGCTCGAGAGCAATCTCAAGCGCAAAGCCGTAGTCGAGTTCCCAGTCATCATCGTGGCGCTCAAGGGGGAAGCAGACAAGTACCCGCAAGCGCACGACGTGATTGAAGTCGTCTCAGCACAGGAAGAGGAGGAAGAAGAAGCGCAAGAGCTAGAGCAGATGATCAAAGAGCCACAAGAGCTAGCGCCTGTGATGGAAGATCCTCTTGAGGAGGAGCAGTTGATGGAAGAACCTCAAGAGGAAGAGCTGATGACGAAGGAAGAGGACCAGACAGAAGAGCTTGAGGGAAATGGGCTGCTGCTCGAATCGGAGCTGGGATCTGAGTTCCTGGACGAGATAATGGGCGATGCTGGTGATGATTGCCCCATAGAAATTGACCTTAACTAGACTTGAACTAATACAACCGATGTAGATCATCTGATGTCTCCAGAGCGTCTTCCGAGTCGCATGCGATGGCCAATGGTACAAGACAAGCACGGCGTTGGAAATGTGGGCATCTCCATATTTCTTTCTTACGTGAGCAACCTTTCTCTCTCTGCTCTGCTCTCTCTCTATTCCGAATCGCTGCCCGCGAGCGCCTTCTTGGCCTGGATCTCGGCGGACAGGTAGCCTCGCTTCTCGTAGTTGGTGTAGTAGTCCATCTTCTTGGGCGTGGGGCGGGCCGACTGCGGGATGACCTCGAACTTGTGCGGCTTGAGCAGCGCACGCAGCGCCAGGCGGTTGTGGTACACCGACGTGATGCTGCCGCCAGTGGCCTCAACGGCCTTGATGGCCGACTCGGAGGCCTGCGAGACCTCAATGTCGATGGGCGTAGTCAGGTGCTCAGCGCCCTGGCCCAGCAGCTTGATGCCGTGCTTGACGCGCGAGCAGGTCACGAGGCCGCAGTCCACGAGCTCCTTGATGGTGATGGTCTTGCTGGCATCCAGACGACCCATGTCCAGGAAGAGCTGGATCTTGGACAGGTTCACGGGCTCCATGGGCGTAGCGAATCTGTTGTTGTTCAATACAGAGAGATTTCATCAGTATGAGCTATTCGACGAGCTCCATGGCAGCCAAACGTACTTGTTATTGAAGCCGCGCTTGGGCACACGCTGGTAGATGGGCGTCTGGCCACCTTCGAAGCCAGCGCCACGGCCAGAGCCGCCGCCCGAACGGGCCTTCTGACCCTTGTGGCCGCGGCCGGAGGTCTTGCCCTTGCCGGAACCAATACCGCGACCGAGACGCTTGGAGCGCTTGTGCGCGCCTTCGTTGTCGCGCAACGTGTTGAGGCGGATGCCGTCGCTCGGGATGGGCGACAGCGTGCTGGCGAAGCAGGCCTGCACGCTGAAGACGGGGCGCGCAATGGCGGACGACGGAGCCGCGCGGCGCACGACCGGCAGCGCGTTCTGCAGCGCACGCACACTCCACATGGCGACTGGGACCGTAATGGAGATGAATGAGGCGAGTTTGAGTGGCCCGCCGCCCACAATTGGCGGACGGCTGGAATGGATTCCGAATTCTAACGTTTCTATTTCTAAATGGAAACGTTTGGGTTTTACAATCTTAGGTGTATTTGGGTTATTTTTTGTTTAGGGAAATATCCAAGTATGGCTGAACGAATTGATTTTTGAGGTTGTTTCTAACGTTTCTACTCAGTGGGCTTTTGTTTTTTGTCTGACGTGGGTATTTGGGTGGATTATATAAAGTACGAAATCACGTTTGAGAGGGTGGCGAGGGGCGAAATGCAGACCCCAATCGTCAGCAAGCAGCCCAAGTAATCATGAGCGGCTACTTCCCTGGCAGCATCAGCCTCATCGAGCAGCTGGACAGTGAGTTGCAGCCTCCATACAGCTGTACTCTGCTAGCGTGTGCTGGTTTCTGATCCCTCTTGTGTCTGCGTCCTTAGAGAAAATCCTGGTTGTGTTGCGCGATGGCCGTCATCTGGTGGGCTACATTCGCAGTTTTGACCAGTTCTGTACGTCTACTGTAGTGATGCATGGCTATTTGGCTCTGTGGTCTCACTGGAGCGTAATGGGATGGATGTGATGCAGCCAACATTGTGCTGGAAGACACGTACGAGCGCCACGTAGCTGGTGGACTCTTCTGCGATATTGAACTAGGACTCAACATCATCCGGTACGCAGTCCAAGCATTAAGCATGCCTGTATCCTGATCTCATATCCACCACTCTTGCTGTCTGGATCCTTGTGCAGTGGTGACAACATCGTGCTTCTCGGCGAACTGGTACGCTCTCGAATACTCCAGCCATCATCTCTCCTAATGACCCAACTAACCACTCTCTCCCTAAATCCAATGCTCAGGACGCCGACAAGGAGCGCGACCAGCCACACATGAAGCGAGCGTCCATCGAAGACGTGCTCGAAGCCGAAGAGCAGCTCAACGCCACTGGCGCGGCTTCGGTGCGCTCGCAATGGGACTTTGAGCACGGCGGCGTGTCGACCTAACTCACGCCCCTAAACTAAAAACACTCTCTTGTTGTCCTAACCCAATTGTTGCGCTACCTTCACGCAACCTTCCAATCCTGTTTCTACCGTGCTGGACCCGAACACAAGCCCCGTCCTTCCCCTTCCTTCCATTGCGTGCCTCTCGTTTGCCTTTCGGTTCCGGCGGTGACGAAGTAAAGAGAGAGAATGGCGGACGAGTCCAAGGCGAACCAGCTGCCGGCCACGGACAACACGAGCCTCACGTGCGCCGCGCGCATCCTGGGCTACGAGTGCGCCGACGTCAACCTCGAGTTCCTGCGCTGCAAGGCCAACAACGAGAACCCGCGCGCGTGTCTGCCGCAGGGCGAGAAGGTCACGGCCTGCGTGCTCAAGACGTGAGTAGTGCATGTCGCCCCTCCCCCTGCCTCTGCGTCTATAGGACGCTCATGACTGTGTGTGTGTACGTGACAGGCTGAAGGAGATTGATACTCACTGCGGAGAGACCTACAGCGCGTACAAGAAGGCGCTCAAGAAGAACTGGCACCAGATCGACGAGACCCGCAAGGAGCAGGCCGCGCTCGAGAACTGCTGGCGAGAATTTAAGCAATACAACAAGGTATGCACAGCAGGCGGTCTCTGTATCACGTGAGGAACCATTGCTGATGGAGTGGTTCGTTACAGGACTAGACAACGCGTTGGCCAAAGGATCGAGACGCTGGAGAAGGGACCGATAGACTGCGGGAGCGCTCGGGGCTCGCGCGTCGCTCGCGTTGCTTCGTCCTCAGTGTCGTAGATTGAGACACCGCGTCACTAACTTCCTACAAGAAACAGAGACGAGTCCTCACAACGCGTGCGGGTCTTGGGGTTTATATTCCGATCATTCTTGTCCCTTCCTCTGCCTGCTTTGATCTGCTACTACAGCCAAACGCGGCTTCAATGCACTGGAGCTGGCGTCTTTTGAGACTGAGAGTGCAGCCAATATCCACTTCAACATCAACTCATGATGGACCAACACGTCTTAATCAGAGTTTCTTCCCAGCACTCTGTTGTCTTCAATCAGCCTTCGTCGAAGCTGGTGCTCTGCGCTATTTGTTGAGTCAATCTGCTTCCTTCACAAACATTCAGACATAGGCGCAAGTCCCGCTGACAGTTCAAATTCGAGCGACATCATTTAATTTACTTCCCTTTTGAGAGCCATCAGCCTAAAACGAAAAGGATCGGGACGGCATTTCCTGCTCGCGTGTGGGCGCTCCGTCGCCATTTCCCAAACTTGGGGGCGGGGCCAACGTGCCCGTCGCTTGCTTGCACCAGCAGCCGCAGCCAGTGGGACACGCATTCTCTTGAGAAAACCACTCACGCATGTGAGTGGCGTGGCCTCCATGGCCGCAGCTCATGCAGAACATGGATTGCCCTCGTACGGCCATTTGGCAGATCGAGCACTTGACTGCGAAATCACGGCAGGATGAACACACGGGCTCTTCAGTCGGCTGCACAAACACTCAAGTTAGTCGCTTTACAAGTCGCATCATGTAGGGGGTTAACGTACCGTAAGACAGGAGTGGCAGAGCAGACCAAAGGTGATGCCGTCATGCTCCGTGTCTGCAGTGGTCACGGTCTTCATCACATCGTTCCGCAGAGTCATCGCGCCATAACGATAGAGCATGTCGGCGTACGACTGCTTGTAGACGTCATAGCGATCCTCATCGTCCGGCTGTCGCGAAAGCAGACAAGCTTCTTCAGTTAGCGGGTTCATGTGCAGCTCAATGGTCAGATTATTATCGACTTGCGCATCTTCGGCCGCACTCTCAGCGACTCCATGTCCGGTTGGACTCCTCGCCGGAGCAGAGGTCGCACCCAATGCTTCAGCCTCACTTGGCCGGCGGAACGTGTCGACAGACAGCCTCTTTGGAGATGCATCGCGACTGTTACTCCAGGTCTTGAACGGGTTTTCGAGCTTTTCAAAGTCCACTTTCCAGGTTGACGCGTTCGAAGATGTACTTGGACTTAAAACTCGGTTGGTTCCGGGTGCAGCCATCATCTTGTTAGTCCAGTCTCGGCCTGCAGCTGCACGTGGCGAATTGGCTTCCGTGACACGGACCAATTCGTTTTGGCTGCTCGAGCGACGGGTGTTGCGCATGATTGGAGGCACATCGGATGACTCGCCGCCACCAAGAGACGAGAGTGCATTGGTCGAATACCGTGCTCGCGTGAGCTCGCCTGATTTCATAGTCGATATAGTATCTGATCCAACGGTATCGCTGCCAAAAGCTCGCATTGATGACAGGTTCGAGTTTCGATCGGTAGCATTTCCGTTCACCATCTCGTAATCTTCGTCGTTTTGATCATCTTGCTCCTCGATTGCTGGGTTTTGAAGCGTGCATACGATGGATCCCAGTGCTGGGAGATCGCCCACCTGCTCATACATATGGAGCACCTTTTGCACCAGACGCTTGCCAAACGGATGCGCACTCCATGGTTGTGACGTCACAAGCTTGCTTGATGCTGCAGCTGCTTGGTTCTGAGCCGAGTATAGCGGCATTTCAACGGACGACGCTGTTGTGATCTCCAGAAGCGACCAGACCTTTTGCAAATCAGTTCGACCAGCCAGTGCTGCCATACGTGCATTGTAAGCGCAGGTACTGGACACCGCTTCTTCGTCAGCCGCCTTCATCTTCACGCTTTCTGCTTCCTCTGAAGTGGTGTGAGCATTCGGCTGTGACGCCAGCAGCGACTGCAGGATATGACTCAAGTGGTGATTGCGTAAAGGTTGGGCAGCTGATGAATCCAATTGTTTGGATCGCTCGAGCATCCAAGAAAGCATGGATCGGCTTCCAGACGGAATCACCGTGCTTTCCTGAGGTTGTTGATCTGATTTGCTTCGTGCAGCAGAGAAATCAAACTGAGTTGCATGCATCAGCACTGACGAGACACCACAAAGTCTGGATAAATCCAAAAGCGTGACGCTGAGACTTAGATCCAAGTTAAACGTCGTGGACGGCGGTGCTGGTGCCTGATCAACACGCTTGGACCGGTCTCCAGACCCTGAGCGAAATCCTGGTCCGCGTGGAGGCGATAAAGAACCACCAGAACGATACGGGTAGTCCGAGCCAGTGAAGTACGACTTGAGATACTCGGAGCCTCCGTGGATAGACATGTCCATTGTATCGCTACCAACTCCCCCGTTGCCAGAATCGAGCGGAGGAGGATAGTAAAGCCCAGAGTTGCGATAATCCTGGTTGTTATCCACCATCTCGCTTGAGAACATCATGTTGTCCATGCTGTCCAACTGGCCCCAGTCGCTCGCGAGATCCATGGCGCCAAGCAAACCACCTCCGGGTCCACCAGAGTTGCCACCCAGAGTGGAGCTAGCACGCAACTTGGTCTGTTTCTTGTTCTTCTTGGTCGCAAAACGCGAGTCCCGCATCTCCAACAGCTCATTGTACGTTCGTGGCAGTTTGTTCACGGGCGGCGGTTGCTTCGCTGTTTTACCAGCAGCCACAGCAGTCGCAACGACCGAAGAGCTGCGTGTCTGTCCGATGGCGACGCGCGAGTCAAAGACTACGAGGATATTGGGCCCACTGAAGCAGGCACCGGAGATGCGTGGGCAGGGCAGCGCACGGGCTCGCGTGCTACTTGGGTTAGCTGAGGTATCGTCTCCAGTTGCGGTAGCACTTGCCGTCTTGGGCAGCGTATCCGATCCAGATCCTTCCTCGTCACTCGTCACTTCGGCTTCGCTCGTGGGCTTCACCACATCGTCTTCAAAGGCCAGTAGCGCACTCAGCGTCGCTGAGCCACGCACTGAACTGGTCATTCCATCCACACGATACTCCGTCGCACTGATCGGCACAGCGGACGACGGCACCACCAGCGGCATGAAGTCGCTCTTGAGCGACGAGAGCTCGTACTTGGACGCCAATTGCAAGTGCGACACCTCCATCTGCCGCCGCTGAGAAGGTTCCATGGGCGATCGCTCACTGTACGGAGTCGTGTCATAGCCACAGGCCTGGAGCTGCTGCGAATCCACTCGCCACATGCGCAGCTCCTGGCTCTTGCTCCACGACACCAACTGGTAGATGCCCGAATTCGGTCGAGCGCGCCACACGAACCCCTTCACTAGGTCCGTGTGGCCTGCGAACGTGTGCACGGGGTCGGCCACCATGCCGTCGGCACCGTGGGCCAGCGCCCAGAGCCGCAAGGTCGGGTCTGCACGCTGTGCGATGGTCACGATGCCGTCGCCGAAGGGCGTGTAGCGCGCTCGCCACACGGGGGCGCTCATGGGCACCACGCCCTGACACACGCGCGGCTGCGTGACGTTCCAGAACTTGACGGTCTTGTCCTCGGAGCACGTGAGCAGCTCGTACATGCGCTCTGGATGCCAGTCCAGGCCGTAGATCTTCTGCATGTGTGCCGTGATGGTCACGGCCGGCGCGCCGCGGTCCACTGCGCGGGTGTCCCAGATACGCACGTCGCCGTCGTGCGCGGTCGCGAGACTGGTCTGGTCCACACGGTTCCACTCGACCTGCGTGGCGCTGGTCGTGAACGCGCACAGCGTCTGCACGGGCCGCTGTGGCGTGCGCAGATCCCACACGTGGGTCTTCGTGTCGGCCGAGCAGGTCGCGAGGATCGTGGGCTCGGCCGGCGACCAGGACAGGTCGCTCACGGGCCGCGTGTGTGCGCGCAGCGTCGCGATCAGCGGCTGATTCGTGGCCTGGAACGGCAGTGCGCCGTTGTTGCTGTTGAGCGCGCCCGCGATGTTCCAGATAAGCGTGTTGTGGTTGGATGTGGACGCCACGTGGCCGGCCACGTGCGGGTTGCACTTGACGACCGTCACGTCCCATCGCGTCTGGTGGTGCAGCGTGCAGGCCGGCGCGTAGGGCGCCTCCAGGTCCACGAGATGCAGGCCCTTGCGCCCGGCCAGCACGGCGTAGCTGCCGCTGGCGTCCACACTCAGCGCGCCGGCGTGCACGTTGTCGTAGCGCACGTGGATGTTGCTGCGGATGGTCGAGCCGGAGGATGATCCGCTCCCCTTGGGCACGTGCGGCGTGCGTCTCGCGCTCGCAGCCGCCGCGGAGGAAGGCGGCAACGCCGGCGAGCCCGTCGAGCCTCCATACCCGATCGCCATGCTCAACAAGCCAATGTCGTACTTAAACGGACTGCCGCTATCAAAATCAAAACGTAAGGTGGTACACACCAATCCACATGGCTTCAGGCTTCCATGGCACCTGATCTAGGCAGGACAGGATGGGTTCTCTGCTTGTCACTGTCGAGCGCCAAAACCAGGAGAGGCCGATGGCGAACCCTCTCATCACGGAGCAGGACTGCGAGTTCTTCCTGGGCAGTCGAGACGCCGCGTCGGCACTCGTGTCCAAGATTGTGACGCGAAAGATCGGCCACGATCTCCAGCCACTCACCGAGATCGAGTTCTACACGATCGTGTCGGGCCTGCGCAGTGAGATCACCAAAGACGACCCGCAGATCCAAGTCGTGCATCCAGAGTGCGCCTCGCTGATCGTCCTCGTTCACGGCCTTGCTGATTCTCTCGAGTTGGAGCCCGAGTTGAGATCCTTTTGGAACGGACTCGTCGACCATGTGCGACGTGAGATCAAGGTGGCTCCTGCTGCGAATGCTGGTGGAATGGATCTCCAAGAGCGGGACAATCGCATTCGAGTTCTTCTGGCCGAGATCAACGGGCTCCTACAGCCCCCCAATTAGACGACCTCGATCTCTAAAGGGAGAGAAGCGTAAACAACTAACGATTTGAAAACGACGCAGTCTTGTTCGACCAGCTCCATCTTGGTCCACAAAGTCCCGCAGCAAGCACGTTTACGCCGCACGATGCGAGCCCATGGCGTTCTACTTCGCCTTCTACTGCAGCGACTGCTCCTCTCGGTGTCGCGATGTATCCGATACTAGTATCTAGTACACCTTTGGTCACATATTTGCTCAACTTCATACATTGAGAGCAATTTCTGATCTATTAGGCTGCGTTTTTACTTGTTGAGAGCCGTCAGCGCTTCCCAGATCTGGCTGGTGTCCCCGAGGGCGTCCGACACAATCATGCGTCCGTCTTCGGTCAGGAACTCGCCGTTCTCATTGAGGAACGCGAGCCACGGGATGAGCGTCGTGTAGTCGTCCTTGAGCTCTTGCCGCTTGTCGTGGCTGGTGAACGGCATCGCCTTCCACGGCATCTCGTGGAAGTACTTGGCGAACTCGTCGGCGTCCGCGTCAGAAGACACGTAAACGATCTCAAAGTCCGGGTGCTCTTCGACCATTTCCTCGTAGACTGTGGCCAGCAGCGGCGTGAACTCGCGGCATGGAAGACAGCTCTTGGCGCTGAAGTAGATACCCACAATCTTCTTGCCCTCAAGCGCATCCTCTGTCTTCGTTACGCCATCCCTTCCAAGCAGTTCAGCGCCGAAGATCTCACTCCAAGCAGTCATCGTGTGCGTGTGAATGCGTGGCGTGGCAACACTTGAACTTGAGCATCAACTAGTTAAGGTGGTACACGCCATTTGAGGACCGATTCTGGATCACTCGTTCAAGTTGAAGTGTGCACCTACTTTTGTCAAATCCACAGTGCAATCTGCGTCTGCTCCGTACGATGCGAGCCTATCACGTTCTGCTGCGTCTTCTGCCGAGCACAACCCAGCGCTTCCAAGGCCGTCGCGTTGAATTCGCCTTGGTGGCAATCGTGGCCTTGGTCACCAGAGTGATGAGCGCGTTCTGCATCTGTCAGAGTCCGCTAGCTACACATGCGCTGGCGTATGATGATATATTCATCCAAACTTCTGGTCACAGTCTCTCGATAGGACAAGGACCCTTCGCAATATGCACTGGAGTACTCTGCCGGCCTATGGCACCATGATCTTGTCGCTTTTATCCGCTACGCTGCACATAAAGAAAAATAACAAAAGGAGGACCCTGTGGCTGAGCACTTCGCTGTGACTGGCTTGTATTTCTATTTTCAAGTTCAACATGCTTCTTGATTTCCATTTTAAATGGGAATCTAGGGTCGTCTGCTGGACGCAGTTTCCCAGAAGAGCCTAGTACCTTCTCCACATGCGTTCTTGTGGAGACAGATCTCATGTAATACAGACCAGAAGGACGAGCTCGCCCTTCTGCAATTGCGAGTTCCTGTCAGCCGTTTCTGGCGCACACACATGTTGAAGTGGGATATCCCAATCAAACCTCGTACAAATGATTATCGCTTGAAATATATCCCAACTCCATTCACTGGAACACATCTTCTAATGCGATGAGACTCAATGCTTCCCTGCAATTGATAAGGTTCCGTTGGTGATCCAGTGTCGGTATTTTCTGCAAGCGTGGCATTTTCTGTTCCCGTTTCTCGTTTTCTTACCCACCAGATTCGAAAACAAGCTGGTTGGTTGCTGTGCATGCAAGGATAACGATGAGCCTGAGCTGATTTTCCTTTCCTCATTTTCAAATTTGCCACGAGAGAGACTTCGGCGCCACCAAAAGCAGTAGCTTCCATTTGAACAAACAGAGATGACGGATCCTATCACTGAAGATGATTGCCGTTTCGGTGGCAGTTTTGAGAGCAGTCGGAGAACCTCGTTGAACCTTGTGAGCAAAATTGTGACACGACGATCTGGTGAATTTGTGCGAGCACTCTCGCAGATCGAATTCACCATTATTGTCTTGGCCCTACACATCGACGAAACTAGCAACAGTCCGCAATTTCAACATTTTTACCCCGAGTGTGCTTCTTTGATCGTTCTCGTCAATGGACTCGCTCATGATGCCAACCTGTTGGAGCCTCCGTTGAGATCGTTTTGGAACGGACTCGTCAAGAAAGTCAAAGACGGTATCCATGTTGCGAATGATGAGAATGATGGCTGAATGGGTATCTCCAACCTCAGTGAAGGCGAACCATACGTGGCGTCCAATTGTCGATTTTCCAGCGAGGAACTCAGATCATGACAGTTGATAAAACTAACGATTTGAAACGGCGTAAATTTGTGTTAAAGCTCCGTTTGGTTTGGTGTAGCTTCCGGGCGATCTATCTGCTGCACATTTTGCTGAGCGAACAGTGCTTCCGAACCTGAGATTGGTCTTTCCTCTTGATTCTCGCTTGAAGTATCAACGCTACAACTCCATTCATACTACGTTGATTAACAATTGCATGCGCTCATGTTGAGAGCATCTGCGCATAAGGACTCAAGATATTGATGCCTCTCTCTGAGTGCGCATGCTTCACAAGCCACTCCAACAGTGCGAAATGTGACTTTCCAGCTAAAATTTCCAGAAGATCTTTATCATACGAGGCTTCGCGCTCTGCAATCAGATACTTCATGATGGCCCAGTGCTTGCTGTGTGAGCCCATACAATAGCTTTGGTATGACCCAAAGAAATCCATGATACGAAACCACTGCAGAATGCACAGACCGTTCTCGATTCTGTAACTAGGGGTCAATTGGTCGCAGCGTTCAGGGCAGATATATTCCACTAAATACTGGAGCACACGTAAATGCCCACCATGAACAGCACCGTAGATAGCGCTTCTTGTACAGCCTTCGCATCGGTTTTCATGAAGCCATTGCACGACGTCCAAGTGGCCGTTCGACGCAGCTTTATCCATAGCTTTCGTTGTGCAGCCTTCATTGCGATTCACGTGAAGGAACTTCACGATATCCAAGTGATCGTTCGCTGCTGCTGTGTCCATCACTTCAGGAGTCCAATTCTTCGGAAAATGAATGTGTAGCCATTCAATCATGTTCAGATATCCTTTCTCTGCGGCTCGTTCCATGGCCCATTTCACATTCGCCTCCGATCGATTGTTGTGCAGCCATTCAACTATATCCATGCGGTTATTGGCCACAGCGCTGTCCATTGCCATGAAACTACAGCCTTCAGTTCGGTGACAATGAAGCCAATTGAGGACATCCAAATGGCTGTTCTTCGCAGCTTCATCCATGGCGTCAGTTGTGCAGCCTTCCGTCCGATTTTCA
Organism: Elongisporangium anandrum; assembly: GCA_023337935.1. NCBI lineage: Eukaryota > Oomycota > Peronosporomycetes > Pythiales > Pythiaceae > Elongisporangium > Elongisporangium anandrum. The sequence continues at coordinate 27,959 of JAADXR010000365.1, forward strand.
TGCAGCCATTGGACGATATTCAAGTGCCCTGCAGAGGCGGCAGCATCCATTACACTCGCATTTGCCTCAGCATCGAGTTCATGAAGGCGCTTTACCATTTGTAAATGACCTTGACGGGCCACTTTGTGCATTGCTTCACTTTGAGCAACAACGGAGCAAGCCGAGCACAGAAACTCCACTGTTTGAACATCATTGATCTCAGCATGACGACTAACTTGATTATTTATCCAATTCAGTCGACTGTTTTCTGATTGCCATTTAAATTCAAGTGCCAGCCACGTCACCATCTCGTAGCTTAGAGAGCATATACCTGACTCATTGAAACCCCCTGGATATGCCGCATCAAGCCACTTTGCGATCTCGAGATGCCCCTTAGAGAGAGCTAGCTGGAATGCGTACTGTGACCAGTCGCATTGGGTTGCCTCCAGCCATTGCAAATTTGCTAATCTTCCGAAGTAAGCAGACCCACAAAACAAACGTTTCATTCCGACAATTTTGTAAACCTTTCTGTGCGCATGAGCCCACTTGACAAATTCAATATCGTCTTCTTCACTGCAATGATAGCCGACATCAATAACCATTTGGATCCCTTGTGGTTTGTGTTCATGAACCCAAAGGGCGCATGGCAGTGAACGGCACAGCATTTCCACTTTGGCAATCTCATCACCGTGGCCTAGAAACCATTTCTTCTGATTTCGTATCCAGTGAAAAACGTTCAATCGACCGCATAAAAGCGCGGTTAGAAAGATTTGAGTTCTTGGGTTATAATCGTCAGGTTTGTACGTGGTCACCCACCACTTCAATACTTCCAGCTTATCTTGATCTATCGCACATTTTATTGCGTACTCTAAGCGCTTAACTCGGAATTGACGGCTCATTCCTCGCCATTCCTTCATCACCAATTTGTCAAGTAGATCCACAAATCCACGCCCGGAAGCACGCTCCAATATCCATTCAACCAAGAAAGAATCAATGTAGATAAGGACACAATCTGGTAGTCGGGGTTGTGCCACACAGGATTTTGTCACCGCAGTGAGCATACATGCATCATTTCCTGTTTCAAGCTGGGGCTTTGTTCGCTTGGACCTCATCGGAAGAGGAAAAAAGAAAATGAGTGGAGAAGGAATTCGCTTTAGTTTGTCATGTTACATCTTTCACTTCACGTCTTAATGGTCAAAGATTGTCTGATTAATATGATCAAAAATAAATTAGCAACTCTTCTGGGGCTTTAACAGGGAGAACACTATGACTGTATGCTCTAGCGTCGTCAAAATTAAATATAAATCTAGACAATTCCGTTAGTATCAAAGCGTAAATTCAGATCAGGGGAAAATGTATCGATGTCGGCTCTGTTTGTTCTTAAACTCTTGCTTGATTGAGTGTTTACAGGTTGGAAATAAATTGGAAATAGATCCACCCAAAGTGATGCTCATATTTCCCTGCAAGTGGATTAGCTGTGAGCAAATAAACTGCAAACACAATAAATTTTGCCATTGAATCTTCACAAAGAAATTATCGAAGTTCCCACTCTTCGGTTAAGAATCTCCCTTCAGTATGAACATATTGGATCAGCCACTCAAGCATATCAAAGCGACCACTTTCGCCAGCAGCTTGGAGTAAACGACTCGCATATACGAGTTTGCACTCAAGTGCCAAATATTTCACAATCGACCAATATCCATCCGATCGTGCGTTTCGCTCAACTGGGATTATGCATATGCTTGGCATCCGAACCCAAAACCACTTGACCATATCCATGTGACCCGCGAACACAGCATGTAGAAACCCGCCTTCACCAAATTCAACATATTCATGAACACATGATCGACGAGCCACTCGACAAAGATTGTCAAAATCTCGATACAACTTGCAGTTAGACGACCGTTTCTCGTATAAATATTCAACTACAGCAACATGTCCGTTCATGGCTGCTTCCGTGGTCGCTCTTGCAGGACATCCTTCTGATCGGCGTTCACGCAACCACTTGACAACTTCGAAATGTCCGTTTCTGGCAGCATAGTCCAGCGCAAATTCAGAACAACCTACCGTACGATTCAAGTGCAGAAACTTCACGACTTCGAAGTGGCCGTTTGCTGCGGCTTTGTCCATTGCATCCGACGTGCATCCCTCTGATCTGTGAGCGTGAAGCCACTGAACCATTTCCAAGTGCCCATGGTGTGCTGCTGCATTGGTGGAGCAACGTTCATGGCAATTTTCATGATCATCGGACGACATCCATGCGATTGTGTCCAGCAGCTTCATTCATAGCAATGTTCGTGCATCCTGCCTTTGTATTCTTTTGTAGCCATTCGAGAATTGTTAAATGTCCAGAAGATGCCGCAGCATCCATTGCGGTGTTTGTTGGCTTAGCGCCAAGTTCATGAAGGTACTGCATCAATGATAGATTCCCACAGGCCGCTGCAGCTTTCATCGCATTCTTGCCAGTGATTTTACGTATCTTTGTGAAGAAAAACTCAATAAGTTGCCGGTCATCGATCTTCGCAGCGGGCTCTGTTGCAAGAAACCGCCCTCAGCGTCTAGATTGGATCCTCGGTACGTCAACTGGTCATGTCGGCGGCACTAATAACTCTCCGCATCTCCATCCAGCTGGCCGTCATGGGTGGCAGTGACGGACTCGCCCGCGTATTCGACGCTTGTAGCCTGCTCGGAGATTGAGCTTCTTCCAGCAAGTTGCCGGCCATTTGAATGTGGTGCAATGGCTGCATGCAAATCAGCACGAAGGATGCACATGTGCACGGTATACAGCGACTTACAAAGGCAAGCGTCATGGGGTGCTAATCTGCTTAACTCGAGTTTTGTCAAGTGCACAAATGACTGCACTGAACTCAGTGTTTCCATACCTTTGTTCTGCAATCTCGGGAATTTGATGACTGCAATCTCGT
>JAADXR010000366.1:0-30722 GCA_023337935.1 Elongisporangium anandrum
ATTCATGGCCAACGTGCTGATCGCCGTCAACCCGCTCCGGTATCTGGAAGAACCGGACAAGATGTCCTTCGTGGGTCAGCCGCTGGATCGCTGCCCGCCGCATCCGTACAACATCGCAGAGAACGCGTACCGCCAGCTCTGTGCTGTGCGAGCCGTAATGCAGAACCAGTCGATCATCATCAGTGGCGAGAGTGGCTCCGGCAAGACCGAGACGTCCAAGATCATCCTGGACTTCCTCACCATGCGTGCGGCCCACAACCCAGCGCTGTCAGTCTCTTCAGAAGACGACGGCGAGCCTGAAGTGACCACGTCCCCGCCAACGTCCGCCACGCTCGCGCTCTCGTACCCACACTCCAGCAACGGCAACAGCAGCATGTCAGCCGTGACGCTCGGAGAGCGACTGATGGAGACGATCCCCATTCTCGAGTCCTTTGGCAATGCCAAGACCCATCGCAACCACAATTCCAGTCGCTTCGGCAAGTACATGCGACTGCAGTTCGCCACCAACACACACCACCTCTCAGGCGCGTCCATCGACACGTACCTGCTGGAGAAGTCCCGACTGGTGAGTCAGCCCACGGGCGAGCGCAACTTCCACGTCTTCTACGAGCTGCTGAACTCGGAGCACACAGATTACATCGCGTCGACCTTCCACCTCAAGCCCAAGGAGCCAGAAGCCTACGACTACCTGAACCAGTCGGGTTGCATGAAGGCCGAGTTCGTGGACGACGCGCAGAACTTCAAGAACCTGTGCAAGGCGCTGGAGTTCATTGGCATCGGCGAGCACGCGCAGGACGAGGTGTTCCGTCTCGTGGCTGGTCTGCTTCACCTTGGTAACGTGAGAATCGGAGAGGAAGACACGTCCGAGGGCAAGACAGCGTGTATCATGAAAGACGACGGCGCCTCCCAGCAGGCCATGGACTACGCTGCTGAGCTGCTTGGCGTGACCACGGAGGAGCTATCGGAGTGCATTCTGCTCAAGCGCATCATGACCCGAGGCTCGCGTCGTGGCTCGATCTACTACGCGAAGCGAGACGCACGAAATGCAATTTACTCGCGTGACACGATCGCCAAGACCATCTACGAGCACACATTCACGTGGCTTATGAACCAGAGCGCGTCAGCACTCGACTACGACTCGTTCCGGAGCGACGTGATCCCGTACATCGGCGTGCTCGATATCTTTGGTTTCGAAGACTTTGAGCCCAAGAACCGCAACTCCTTTGAGCAGCTGCTGATCAACTACGCCAATGAGACCTTGCAGAGTCTGTTCAACGCCTGCATTTTCGAAGCCGAGCAGGAACTCTACCGATGTGAGCATATCTACAATGCGACCAACCACTCGCTGTCATTCCCGTGGACGATTGGCGACGCACCAGAAAAGTCCTCAGACCCATCGGATATTGAGTACGTGCCCTGCAATGGTATGCTATTGCTGAATGCATAATCTAATCTGCTCTACTCTGTAGCTTTCTAGCCGAGAAGATTGAGCCAAGCGGAGATCTGGTGACGTACTCGGACAACCGCGAGTGCCTTAACCTCATTGCGAGTCGTCACGGTGGTCTGTTCGTTACAATTGACAACGTGTCTCGGATGCCGCAGCCGTCGGATCGCAAGTTAAATGAGCGTCTGCACACGCTTTTCAAGCGCCATCCTTGCTTCCCGACGCCTCACCCGAAGGATATCCGCGACCAGTTCAAGATCCGACACTATGCTGGCACGGTCACGTACACCATCAGCTCGTTTGTGGACAAGAACAACAACATCATCTCGGAGCAATTTGAGGAGCTGATTAAGCGGTCCGCATCGCGAGTGCTCCGTGATATCACTGGCCACAATCGCTCCAATTCGCAGACATTGATGCAATCCTCGAAGTCCAGCTCTCACAGCTCCTACGGCGCCTCGAAGCGTCTAAAGGGTGGAAGCTCGTCCAATCTGTTCTCGACACAGATGAAGGGTCTGACCACGGAGCTTGAAGGAACTAACTGCAACTTTGTGCGCTGCATCAAGCCCAACACACAGATGAAGGCCGGTATTTTCGACAAGCCGTTCGTAGTCGAGCAGTTGCGTTGCTCTGGTACCGTACAAGCGTGTGAAGTGCTTCGTGTGGGTCTTCCTACACGTATTTTGTACGCTGAAGTGGTTGATGTGTACAAGAACTTGCTCTCGAGCGAGCTCCTCCAGAAATTTGACTTTAACGAGAAGCTTTTCACTCAAGCCATCCTGTGGGTGTACGACTTCCCCACGTCTGCGTACCGCCTGGGTGACACGCGTCTGTTCTTCCGAACGGGCAAGATCGATCTGCTGGATAAGCTGCTAACACCATCTGCCGAATCGGCGAAGACCCTCGAAGCGCAAATGCTGCGTTATCTGCACAAGAAGCGCTGGATTTCGATTGCGACGCGTGCTATCGTGTTCAATACGTTCAATCGGATTTACACTGAATGCAAGTACCGGCGCAAGGCTATCACGATTCAGTGCATGGTTCGCCAGCATCTTGCCCGCAAACGAGTGCGAAAGATTCGCGTCCTACTTCGAATCAGCAAAATGTGGAACCGAATGGCTCATCAGGCTGAGATCATGCACTCGTACCAAGATCGACCTGACGACAAGATGGTGTTGCTGGACAAGCTGCTGAGCAGGAATTACCTGCCTCTTCGTCAGCGTTGGCTGCTGAAGTGGCTGGGCCCACTGCAGCGCGTGATCTACTTGCAGAAGCTGTGGAAGAAGGTCACCGCACAGTTTTTGGCCAAGCGAGGCTTCATATGGCTGTACGAGCTGGTGAAGCGAAAGCGAAGTGTGCTCATGATGCAGGTGCAAGTTCGATGTTTGATCGCAAAGGCTCGTTTGCGTCGACTGAAAACTGCTCGTATCGCTCGTGAGCGATGGCATGCGGCCTATCTGAAGGTACGATTCATTCACCTGGTTACTGTTTCTCGGAGTAGGTCTAACGATAAGTGTTTGTCCTCTAGGTCCGAACATTTAGACTGTTCACGAAGCAGCTGCACAGAATTCACGTTGCTCGGCTGGAGCAAGACAGTGCGGCTTTGCAGCAGACAATCGATGCAGCCAACGAGCGGCTGCGCATCGCGGAGGAAGAGAATCGTCTGATGCGGCTGAAGGTCAAGCAGCTGGAAGCCACGTGCAGTGCGAATACTGTCGAGATCCGGCAGAAATCGAAGCGAATCAACGAGCTGGAGCATGATCTGGAGGTGACGCAGGTGGAGCTTGTGGGTGTGCGGGAGCAAGTTTCTGCTGGGCTTTTGGAGCGTGCGATCCGGTTCTTTACGTGCAGCGCGGCAGTTCCCGTCCCGGCCTCTCCGCGCCGTGCGCCACCAAAGCGGAAGAATTCGCAAGTCGCAGACACGCATCAACGGGAACGCGCCATGAGCGCCAGCGCCACAATCATGGACGCCGAGGACGAAGAGATCCGATCCAAGGACGCCGACGTGCTCTGGTCTGTCTCCAGATACGTCTTCTAAGCCTCCATCGACGCTGTCAGCAACAGAGTCTGCAGCATGGTCGACCCAACTCCACCACCACCACATCCACTCGCTCCAGCCTTGTCATCGGAAGCACTGCTGGCGATAAGTTAACAAAGTATATTTACCCCAATTTGCGAATTGCAATTACGATAGTAGATACGTACACCACCAGACTCTTCTATTTTATAGTCGCACACGGTACTCTTCTCGAAGTTGGGGTCCTTCGATTGATTGATAGACAAGATGAGACCGGAGGTGGTGGCGTTGGGCGCTGTGGCTCTGGCACTGACGAGCGTGGCGCTATGGAGCCGAGTGCGACAGCAGAGCGTGGGGTTGGGATCCAAGCAACTGCGCGACTTTCGTCTGCGTCGCGTGCTGCGCGTGTCGGATACGGAGATCGCCGTGTTGGGCTACTTCCAGACCGACCGCAAGATGAAGTCAGCAGTGTTGGTCGTGCAGTCTGCTGCACTGGACTCCAGCCTGCTGGACGCACTGCTGCCAGCCATCTCGCTGCACACGGTGTTCGTGAATGATATCTACCACTCCTTCATGGGCGACGTGTCGCGCGACCTCAAGCCCTTCAAAGTGGGTTGACATGTTGATTGTTGGGCTGGGCATGACCTGTGGTCTAACGGACGCTCTCGCAGGTGAATCTGATATATCCAGCGTCTGAAGCGCATGTGCTCAAACACACGGACCAGAGCTTCCACATGGTCGTGGAGACCAAGAAGATCTACGAGCAGATCACTCGACCGTACATTGAAGCCATTCCGAAGGAGAAGATCGAATGGGTGTACAACATCCTGGAGCAGTACGTGCGAGAGTATCACTGACTTGGATCATTGCTGATGATGTGCTGATTGCAGCAAGAAGGAGAGCGAGCGTATTGTGTTTGAAGACCCCGATCCGAGTACGGGCTTCATCCTGCTACCAGATTTCAAATGGACTGATACGACGAAGGTACGTTGACTTCACGTATCTTTCATTCTCTATGAGGCTTCTCACTATTACTATGGTACCTCTGCAGCTGGATTCGGCTTACTGCCTCGCCATTGTCAACGACCGATCGCTCCGTTCGCTTCGTGATATCGATGCTTCGCACCTTCCACTGCTGCGCAACATCAGGTATTGATTGCCGCACAGACGCATCAGTGGTGGATTACTTACGCTTGCTGCGCTGCTTATGGCTCGCAGAGATGAGAGTCTGAAGGTGCTTGAATCCAAGTATGGCCTGCGACGCAGCTCGGTTCGTGTGTATGTGCACTACCTGCCCACGTACTACCACTTGCACGTGCATTTCTCGCATGTCAAGATCCCATACGGTAAGGGACTTAACAAGAGCCATGAAGTATCTACTCTTGGCCTGTGTCTGCCTGCTAAACTATCGCTGTAATAGGCACGCACACGGGCAAGGCGGTGCTGCTGGAGGACATTCTGTACAATCTCTCCTGCAACAACGACCACTACAAGAACGCGACGCTCTCACTCGTTGTGGGGGAGATGCAGCACAAGCCTCTCTTCGAGCTCTTCCGTGAGCACAAGGTGCTGGAGCTGGAGTAAAGTCCAAGCAAGACCTCTGAAGCTTTTGTCCTACTATCGGCTTTAGACAAATTTAATCCTCCGTTCGTAATCAATCTTACTCGAGCCTACTATTTCTGGCTTTGATTACCCGCCAAACCTGATACCGAACGCAAAGTTGTGGTACGCACCTTTTGTCACATGGACAACTGGACTCTTTGGCAAAAAAGTCAGAGTTGCGCATCGGCGGGAGGAGCAGGAATGATCACATGCAGCGGCCGCAGGGGCGGATGGTGGAAAAGCGCCCACGCCCCGCAGCGCTACGTGCACGTGGGCTTCGCCTTCTTCCAGTGCATTCTGGGCGCCGGCATCATCTTCGGCTGGTACGCACTCACCGTCGCGTTGTTCGTGGAAGCTCATGACGTCTGATTCGGATGGTATCATTTGCTGCAGGAGCGCCATTCTGCCAGTACTCGAGCGTGAGCGCATCTACAACGAAGAATGCGCCGAGGGCGAGCAGTGTGCGTACTCTGCGCATGAATATGCACCAGAAGGTGCACGAAGTGATGATCCTCTTGCTTTACAGTGTGCAAGGCGCAGAGCGACATGTTGCAGCGCTCATTCACCATCGCTGGCTCATGCAGCATGCTCTCCAACCTGCTTCTTGGCATCATGTTCGACAAGTACGTTTGGATCGCATCCGTTTGACTGCTGAGTTGCATTGTAGCTGACTAAATGGGTATCCGGCTGCAGATTTGGACCGCGTGTGACTAAAGGAGCATCGCTGCTGATGCTCATGGTTGGCGCCACCTTGGTCGGCCATGCGCACTACAGGTAAGAGCAACACTCTGGTGCTGCACCATCGCCTTCTTCTGACTGCTGTGGAAATGCGTTCGATAGGAGCGATCCTTCCGAGTACGATCTAATGCTGCCGGGCATGGCTCTCATCGGCTTTGCTGGCCCGGGCGTGCAGCTGTCCAACATCCACATCTCGAGTCTCTTCCCGGAGGCGCGAGCGCTCGTCACGTGCTTCATCGTGGGCGCCCTACAGATGAGTTTCTTCATCTTCACGATCTTTGCGTTCCTGTACGACCACTACGGCATGACCAAGCAGGACATCTTCCAGGGCTACACGTACGTCCTGTTCGCGACGCTCGTGGGCTGTCTGATCATGGACCCAGACACTCCTTTCCAGCCCATCGAGATCGATGAGACCAAGGCGCCCACGCCCATCCAGCATGAACTGCTCTCGCCCATCCGACTGCCGTCTGTGTTCCGAGAGGAAGAGACGTCGCTGCTCATGTCCACGCCCGAGATCTCCAAGTACCGCACACGCCGCGCCAGCAGCTTTGGCGGCCGCCGAATGGCTCGCGCAGAGAGCGTTGTGTTCATGACAGGCGATCTTCAGAACCGCTCGTTCAAGACCCAAGTGCTCTCGATCGCGTTCATCCTACTGACGCTCTACTTCTCTGTCTGTGCGCTCTGGTGCAACTTCTTCCTGGGCAGTGTGACTGCGCAATTGCGGGAGCGATCTGAGCTTTCTTCGAGCCAAGTGACCTCATTGATCGGCGATCTGGGCGTGATCCTGCCCAGTAGTGTGGTGTTCATCCCTCTGGTCGGCTACCTCCTCGAAGCCTGGGGCTACACGGGCGTGACGGTGCTCTGCACGGCCACGGCCTTGCTCTTCACAGGTTTCTTCCAGAGCTCGTCGCCGTATCTGCTCGTGGCGTCTTTCGTGCTGTACACGTTCTTCCGCACGATCCTGTTCTCGCTGCTGTTCGCGTCTCTGGGCCAGACCTTCGGCTTCCAGCACTTCGGCGTGCTCTCGGGCATCACGTTCGTGGTGGCCGCCTTGATCGGCCTGCTGCAGACGCCGCTGACCGAGATCGGAGACTTTGGGGCCGTGAGTTACATCCAGGTGCGTGCATGTGCTGACTACTGCATGGCTCCAGAGAGAGGGTGACTGACGCTCTATTGATTAGTTCGGCTCGCTGCTGCTGACGCTCGTGCTCCCGCTCTACGAGCTGCGCCGGGACAGACGCCTCTAGACAGATCACATGGCTACAAGTCTCGCATCATTAGGGGTCGCACTCAGGACTGATGGATCGCCATAGAGGAAGACAGACAGCCTCTGAACCTAAAGAGGCCAGTTTTAGTGGTTTTGTTTGTGAATAGATTCTCCATCAACGCTCCTTTACTTATGGGGCTTGACTCAGCTTCCAACTGATAATAATTAGTCGTCAAATGGATGCGCATGATGTTTTTCTCCAGAGCCGTAAATTTCGCTTTTTGCTCCTCCCCTCCCCCTCCTCTCCTCTGCTTTGCTCCCCTCCTCTCCCTCCTCCGGTCTCACCCCCTCCCTTCGCTTCCCTCCAACCCTGATTTCTAACGGTACTGCACTTGGCAATTCTATTGAAGAACCTTCCCCCACTTGTTTCGCACCTGGTTTTGATAAATTACCGCCTCAGAACGAAAATACGCAGCAGGCCGAGCGCTCCATTTGGAGAGAGCAGCAGCCACATCGAGAACACTCGCCCAGCCCCTCGCAATCATGTCGCGCTTCTCGTTCGCCAGCCTCGTGGGCCGCAAGAGTACGACCTCGGACCCGGATGCCGATCTGCGCCCGTCCATCGTCAGCACAGTCAACCTCAATGCGCGGCTGTCCATGGAAGGCAAGGACGTGGACCAGCACTTGTTCTTCGGTCCGCTCCAGGCTGTGTTCGATGGCGATCGCACGCGCGTGATCCACGGCGAGCGCAAGATCCAGAAGAACGCGCGTCGATTCTGGTAAGCGAATAAGAATCTCTCCCCTCCTCTCGAGGGGAGAGGAGAGGAGGAGGAAGCGGAGGGGAGCCCTCGGCGTGTTCAGATGGCTAACAATGTGTGTCTGATTATGCAGGCTCACGTCGGAGCCGCTGTCCATGGACCGTGATAGCACGACGTCGCTCATCGGCTTCCCCTCGGAGGCCCCGCCCAAGCAGGGCCTGGCCAGCACGATCTCGGCCGCCGGCCGCTTCATCGGCCAGAAGGTGAGACACTCGCTTCTTCCTCCGCTGGTGGTATCAGTTAAGTGACAGTGGATGGTGAAAAGGTGGCGCAAATGAAATTCCCGCCCAGTCACGTGAACGAGGACTCGTTCTGCGACGGCTGCGGCATGGACCCGATCGTCGGCAACATGTACACGTGCTCGCGCTGCGAGAACTACAGTCTGTGCGAGGGCTGCTACCAGTCGGGCATCCACGGCTTCGAGGAGAGCCCGCTGCTCAAGGACGTGCGCGAGGACTTTGCTGTGCGTAACGTCATGGACAAGTGCAAGCACCGCGTGCCCGAGAAGGTCTTCTCGGTGCTGCTGCACAAGGTCTGCCGTGGCCAGGTCGACAAGTTTAACTTCCTGGTACGTACAGCCATCGCCGAGTTGTGACGTTGTGCTTCAGAAGAGCTCATAACTGATCTGATTATGTATGTAGGCTACCTGGATCACGGCCGTGGTACTGGACCATCCGATCCATGAGCTGTCGGTGCGTGGCATTGCCGTCCCGCATCTGGACGCCGAGACGCGTGCGACGCTCGTGGAGCTGCTCACGCCCGTGCTGGCGGAGCGCACGGATCTGGAAGTGTGTATGGAGTGGTTCCAGCCGGTATGTTGTGCTTATGTATCTGCATCTTGAGCTGAGCTCATGGCCCTGACCTTGTGGGCATGTTGGCGTCAGGACGCCGACAACGAAGAGCTCCCGAACTCGAAGCGACGGGAAGAGACCCTGCGCATCTGGGTCGCGACGGACAAGGACTCCAAGTCGCCCTTCGCCACGTCGAACAAGGACACCAAGGACGCCGACACGGAGTCGGATCTGTCCCCGACCAGCGGAAGCGCCGGCGATCTGCTGCATTCGCCCGGCCCGGTGAGCCCGAACGAGAGCGACTCGCCTTCGAGCACGCCGCCCCCGTCGCCCGTGGCTGCGCGGAGTCCGCACCCGCAGTTCTCGCCCAAGAGCTCGACGCTGGCGTCGCAGCTGGAGAAGCTGGCCGTGGAGGCCCAGGATGAGGCCCAGGCCGAAGACGAAGACTACCTGTCCGATTCGGTCATGAGCGACATCGCGCCCACTAAGGTGGACAGCGTCTCGGCCACGGGCGAGCCGTCCGCGGGCATGGCCATGTAAAAACAGATCAAACGCCAACGAAACAAAAAACTCACACAAAAAGCTCATACAAGTCCTTGGAAGTCGGCGAGTAGGACGCAGCGGCCAAGCAAGGAGGGGGAATGATGATGAACAGTGCTTGCTTGGCCCTAGTCGTGGCCTCTGCATCTGCGTGCCATTGAGCGGCGCTATCGGCAGAGGCCTCTAGTTCTTTCATTTTGCCGTCGCTGTTTTTATTTTTTTTATTTTTTGTTTCTGTAATGAAAGAATTGAGAGTTAGGAAACTACAAAGCCCATGTCATTTCTGTTCTCGCATTGATTCCTATGTATCGGTCAGATGATGGCTACATGAAGAGCTTCACACGAGACGAACGCAGCTAGCTAGTTCTTGGCGCGGTAGAACGCGAGGTACGTCATGTGCCAGTCACCGCCGCCCTTGAGCTTCTGAATGTCTTCCGTCTTGCACGGCGACACGTCTTCATCGTCATAGCAGAACCAGTCGTCTACACATTACAAACGCAAGCTCAGCTATCTCACGTCGACCAAAACGATTCTTGATAAGCAGTTCGTACCTCCTTCGTGTCGCACCCAAGCCATGTAATGACCAGAGTCGGCCGATCGGCCCTTGTGCGTCAGGATGGCGTAGAGCTCGTAGTTTCCCTGTATTTCGTACAGATAGATGCAGAAGCATTATTAGTTATCAAGCTCATGAGATACCCGAACATGCTGTTTCGATATTTGTACCTGGAAGTCGACCGGAAGGCCAAGACCGGGGGATTTGCCGCCCAACGACAGCGACTTTGCCTCTTCCAGTGCAGCTTTTTCCTCCTCCGAGAGCATTTCAGTGTCTTCGCTTTCCTTCGTTTCCTGCGCGTCCGATTGCTGTGTCAACATCAGAATACAGTTCATAAGTCCAACTGATCAATGTCAGCTGATTGGGGGAAATCGGCACTTACGCTCTCCTTGAACTCGTTCAGGATCTTTTCAGCATTTCTAATGGGTTCAGAGACATCACAAGTGAGCAGCTGCTCTCAAAAGGTCATACAGATGACGGATGCATCGCTTACTTGTCACGTGCGATCTTCATGGTGGCCTTCAGTTCGTCCGAACAGTGGTCGTAGACATCCAGCACCTGAGGAAAGCTAATGGGCTGCAATACAAGCGTCAGTGCGATGTGCACACCCAAGTACAGGCATCAAAGGCTCCATTACCCGCAGCATTTTGCACTTGACGCCCGTGTGGTCACGACTTTCGGGGGTCAGCTTCCAGTAAAAGCGCATGAACTGCACGCAGAGGTACTTGGGCAGTCGGTTGATGCGCAGCGTCTTCTTCCAGGTCGCATTGCGGCCCAAGACGTCCGAGTGCTTCTCAATGGCGCCTTCCAGACCCTACACAGCACAAGCATTCCATCCATGAGCGCATTCCACTGACCTCACGACCTAATGCCAACGTACGATCTTGATTCCGTCGGCCAGGTGGTTCGTCTCGATGGTGATGTTGCACACAAGCTTGAGCGCCTTCTCGGTCTTGACGATTGCAGGCTCCTGCTCCGACTCGGAGCACTCCAGCTTCTCCGTCATCTCCAGGCCGAAGAGCGCTTCGATCATGTTGCTGGTCGGGCCGAGGCTGGGCAGGCCCACGGGCGTGGTCAGCGTGCGCGAGAGCGTGGACATGAGCGTGGACAGGAACTCCTCACTGTCCTGCTGCATGAAACCGCCGCCACGTGGCGACTGCTGCGCGAACTGCGGGAACGCGCGACGCAGCACCGTGACGAAGAGCGCCGGCGTCATGTTGTCCACGCTGGCGTCCAGCTGCGCGTACATATCGCGCAGCGCGATGGTGAAGTTGTTGGCGATGTCGGATGACTGGCCGCTGGTCTGCTTGCGCAGCGCGTCGCGCAACTCGGTCACGGGGCGCAGACACTGCAGCGTGGCGTTCATGTAGCACGTGTTGCCGAGGTTCGTGAGTCCGGCCGGGTACACGACGCCCGCGGCCGCGACGTCCTTGGCCGTCATGTCCTCGATGAACACGGTGGCCTCCTTGGGCTTCTCCACGACCTCGGCCGAGCCCATGAGCATCACGCCCGTGCCGTTCACGAGCTTGTCGAGCGTGCTCAGGTCCACGTCGTCCTTGAGCATGCCCTTCCAGGCCTTGGACATGATCTTCTGGCGCTCCACGGGCACGAAGGTGAGCGCGTAGAGCTGCGCCTTGAGCACGGCCACGGGCGCGTTCGTGTCCACGGGCACGTCCGAGAAGACCTGCTTCCCCCACTTGACGCTCAGGCTCACGGTCGGCATCTTTCCTCTTTGGATATGCTGAGGGGGAAGGAGGTACGACGCGATCATGCGTACCGGTATGATACCAGTAGAAATCGGTAAATTGAAGCTTCTCGAAGGAACTTGACTGATTACTTAATCAGCGTAAAACAAGACTACTTCTAGCCTACATTTGTATCCATCCATGGCGCTTGAACTCAACGTGAAGCTCATGACTCAATACGCAGAGCTGCAGAAGCTGCTTCCACTCTGAACCACAGTCTGAACAAGCGGCACTGTGGAAGTACAGATTTAGTTACGCGCAAATTTAAGACAATAACGCGACATACATTCAGACGGCATTTACACAGATACTCGTAATGTACACTGGGATTGGCTGATTGACTCGGACTTAGCAAGACGAGATCTCTCACGATGGCTGGCTTTCTGGTCTCCGCTTCCATCGACAGAGGAACCAGAAGCCATCAAGAGAGCTCATCTATGCAGGTCGAAGCAGCTTGAAGCCATGGGCCTAGGCCACGTAGTACGGTGAGGGTCTGGCCTGGGCCTGAGGCTTCTTGCCGTAGGATTGCGATTGCGACAGCATCTCCTTGAGGATGTAGCGCTGGTGCGCGATCGAGTCCTCGACGTCTTGCAAGGGCGGAACCACCACTTGAGGCCGGTAGCGGTTACCAGCAGCGTACTCGTGTGAACGCTGCATCTCCTTGGTGTCGATGCACATAACTCTCTCGCTGTCGGGCACGTCGGAGATCTCGGACGAGTAGTCCCGTGAGAGGTACGGCGTGGTGCTGGCGTAGCTATAGCTGTAGCCATAGCTGCCTTCACTGGACGTCATGCTGTTGCCATCTCGAGACGGCTTGAGGTCGTCCAGAGGCTTCATGTCCACGTACATCTTCTTCTTGGGGGCCGACGACGCGTGGCTGACGTTGGAGGACGAGTGCATGGAGTAGACCGAGCTCGCCAGCGACGACACGTTGGACGCGCGGCTGTGTGGGGAGGACGAGGAGGCTGAGGATGCGTAGTGGCTGTGGTTGGAAGGAATGTTGTGGCCTTCTTGCTTGTTGTAGTGCTCCAGCAGCAGCTCGTCCTTGGTCGAAGCCATGATGATGCACTTCTTGCAGAACTTGCCGTCGTCCACGTTGGCTTGCGACACGATGCAGGACTTGCACGCAACTTCACCGCATGAGCGACAGTGCAGCTTCTTGGACAGCATGCCGAACTTGGACAGGCACACAAAGCAGTTCTTCCGGTCACTACATGGTCAAGACACCAGTCAGTCTACTGCCGAAGCACCAAGCAGAGGAGAGAAGCAAGTGTACCTGAACGGAACGCACAAGTGCTTCTCCAGAATGTTCAGAGTGGCGAGGCGACGCTCCTGGATGGCCATGGGCAGCTTGCTGCAGCACGATACCACGTGCGAGAGGAACGTGTTCAGGAGGTACACGGGCACGTTGGCCGCCTCCAGGTCGGAGGATCCGATCACGCTGACCTCTGTGTGGTTGCTGTTGCGTGTGGGTCGGAAGAGAATGACTTCCGTGCCCTCAATACGTGTGATGCCGTGCGAGACCTCGAGCGACCGGCACTCCTTGAGGTCGATCGTGTGGCCGATCTTGAAGCCGACCGTGAGCCCGTCGCTATCCGTCGTCAGGCCTGTGTACTACAGAACCAAAGCGTGAGTTTAAGAGCCATACGCCAGTATCAACGACTACGGATAGACTCACCTCTAGGACGCACATGTCTCGCTTGAGCGCGCCAGTGGAGCAGGAGATCTCGAAGGCCTGCCAGCGGATGGTCATCTGCTCGAACGGGTTTTCATTGGTTCTTGGTCGCAGCACATGCAGCGTCTGCGCGTCCAGGCCGTCGTCGTACAGGAACTTGCGGCGCTGGACGACCTGGCGGTCGCTATCAGCGTACAGCAGCGTCATGAGGCTGGCCAGTGGCGAGCGCACGACGCCCTGCACGCGGTAGAAGTGCGTGCGTCCTTCAGTCTTGGTGTACCGCTTGAAGCCGCGACTGTCGCCCACGTCGCGCCAGGACTCGTCAGCGCCGCCGTAGACGCGGTCCTTGCGTGCGCGCTCGAGCGCGTCTTCCAGCAGCAGCTTGCTCACGAGCGCGTACTCGTGCTCCATGGCGGGCGTGAGCTCCACGCGCGGGAAGAAGTTCTTGCGCAGCGGCAGCGCCTCCGTCATGTCAGCGCGCGCGAACACGCTCGCGTCTGCGCGCACCATGCCCATGTTCATGTGGTACGACGCCATCTTCACGAAGCAGCAGCGCTCTGGAGAGGGCGAAAGGGAAACTGGCGTGGAGAGGGAGCGGTCCCATTGCGCATCCTCAGCCTGGAGCTCCAAAAGGCCTGCACTACGTGCCGACTACAGTGGCACCGCCGCCGTTTGCGAATCAGATGAGCAGGGCAACTCTACTAACAAGGCCACAAATTAGGAATCAAGTAGCTCACGAGGGAATTATATCCAACAGATCGCTATAGTGAACGTCAGTGATGGAGGCAGTGAACCCAATCTACTAGCGGTGTCTGGTGCTACTAGCGTAATTCAAAAAGACCTATTCGGTTTCTGTGGCTGATACAAGAGGTAGCTGGGTTCACTGCGATCTGTCTGTCTCTCTGTGGTTCTGAAGAGCTCGTGGTGATTGCTGCTTCTGCATGGAGCTGTGGAGGCAGACGCTCATGATGTCCTTGACTAGTAGCTCAGCTGGAGACCGTGTTGAGGTCTTGGCATGGAGAGGGAAAGGAAAAGCGCATCGATTAGTCTCTACAGTATCCTGGTAATACGTGGCCGCGGGGCAATTGGGTTGATCGGCGCCAAGTAGCGCAGAGTGGGACGCATTGGATTCCGAAGCGGCCACTCTTGTGGCGTGCGCCGTCTTCCCAGAGCGGCACGCCGTGCTGGAATATCGAACGAGACAGCTGCGGGCTCGTGTCTCGCTTGGGCCGATTGCGTGTGACATGGGCACTTGGCTTCGCCAGAAACGTGATTGGCCTCCAGTGATGAGCCTTCGCTCTGAGAACTGAGGGCGGAGTTGCACAGAGCCAAGCAATGGGGTGCGTCTGGGATGGTGGTGTCTGTTATACTAGAGGATGCGCAGGAGTGACGTCCAAACATCACCGAGTGTTGCCGTCTGCTCATAGTAATCCTCCGTTAGTAGTCTTGGGCACCAGACCTCGACGCACGTATGAAGCCCAACGGACTCCGCTTCCCGTTTTTCCCGTGAGTTTCGGTGGCGGTCCAGAGCTGAGGAGCCAAGGCGCCATGTCCACAAACCTCAGACCATTTCGCCATGCCGATGCACAAGTAAGCAATCGGCTTAGTAATATCAAAGCCAAGCATAGTAGGCTGTCGTAGTGGGAGCGTGACGCGCGGGCTGCAAGTTAGTAAGGTGATACTTTAAGGCCCCAGTAGCACCTCAAGGCGGTCACCTTTCGATCTGCGACCTTGTGGCCACCGACAAATGCCCAAGCCTCTACACCTCTGCTTCCTTTTGAAATTCTGATCGCTGTCAGTTTGTCTCTGTTCGTCTCCATTCATCCAGTGGGGACGCAGCACGTCCAATGATGCATCGGCAGTCATCATGACACCCATAGAGTGACAACGTGGCACGATAGCGAAGCTTCAACGAAACCTGCACGCTGTAAACGAAGGGATCTTTCTCCGACCAGACGGAACGAACGCTGGGATGGGGCTCTATGTATTTCTCCCACGCTCCACTGGGTCAAAATCCTGAATCCTATGGCTCCCAGAGCCTTCGACTGCTGTCCTACGTTCTCCACACGTGATGAGTGTTCTGATCACCCGCCAGCCAAAATTCACTCTCGCTCAGGCGCCAAATGCCCAAATCTGAGCCGGTCACGTGCTCTTCACGGCTCAAATGCGACCTTGTCCTGAATCAGACGGTCGATCTGTTGGTCCGACAGCTTCAGCGTCTCACTCAGAACGGCACGCGTGTCCTGGCCAATGCAATGGCCAGGCCACTTGGTCTGGCCTGGCGTGCCCGTGAGCTTGGGCAGGATGGCTGGCAGCTTGAGCGAGCGCTTCTGGCCGTCCGCTTCCGTGATCTCCACGTTCTCAAACATCTTGCGGTGCGCAAAGTGCTCGTCCTTCATCATGTCCTCCACCGAGTACACGAGCCCCGTGGGCACCTGGGCTTCGGCCATGATGCGCTCCACAGCATCGACGTCGTGCTTGGCCGTCCAAGCAGCCACGGCTCCGTCGATATCCTGCTGGAACTTGACGCGGTCGCCGTTCGTGCGGAACTGGGCGTTCTCAGCCATATCGGGCCGCTCGATGGCGTACATGAACTTGACGAAGAGCTTGTCCGTGTTGGCGGCGATCACGATGGACTTGCCGTCTCCACACGTGTACGTGTTGGATGGCACAATGCCCGTGACTGTAGACCCGGAGCACTCGCGCACGAGGCCCGAGTAGTCGTACTCAGGCACCACGGCCTCCATGAGGTTGAACATGGCCTCGTAGATGGCCACGTCGACCACCTGACCCTGCTTCTGGCCCACGACGCTGCGTTCGCGGCCCAGCAGTGCGATCACGATGCCCAGCGCCGCGTGGATACCAGCGATGGTGTCGCCCAGACTCAGATTCTGCCGCACGGGCGGGCGGTCAGGGAAGCCGTTCACATAGCGGAAGCCGCCCATGGCCTCGCACACTGAGGCAAAGCCCGATCGGGACGAGTACGGCCCGTCCTGGCCAAAGCCCGAGATGCGCGTGTACACGAGCCCCGGGTTGTCCTCCTCGAAGACATCAGGCCCGAGCCCCCACTGGTCCATGCGGCCGGGGCGGAAGTTCTCGATGAGCACGTCGCTCTGCTTGATGAGGTCGCGCACCAAGGCGCGGCCCTGCTCCTGCCGCATGTCGATGGCCACGGTCTTCTTGTTGCGGCCCAGCGAGTACCACCAGAGCGACGTCTTGGTCGTGTCCAGCTCGCGGTAGTCGCGCACTTGGTCGCCCGTGGGCGGCTCGACCTTGATCACGTCGGCCCCGAAGTAGCTCAGGATCGTGCCGGCGAACGGCCCCGCGATGAGCTGGCCGCACTCGACCACGCGGATGCCCTCGAGCGGCAGCTTGCGCGGCGGCTGGTTGCCCTGCGAGGCGGACGACGGGGCGGACACATTGATCGTAGTCACCGACCGCTGCTGGAGGCGGATGGACCGCAATTGCGCAGCCACAGCGCTGGGGTTACAGTGCAGACGCATGAGTGCCATGATGACAGAGCGGATCTGGTTTGGTTTGAGCAAGCGTCCGTCCGTCAATTCCGATTGAAGAAGCGGATTACGGTACTGCGTGACAAGCTTGCGTTGATTGGGATGACGTCTGAATTAGTGTGTGCCACGTTATTTAGAAGCTGCTTATTTTGGCGGCAAAATGCTGGGCGGACCATGGGAGTGAAACTGGTAGTAGCTGGTGGGGGAAGCAAGGCGCCGGGCGCACAGACAGCAGCGGGATGTGTTAGTTAGAACATCATCGTGTGAAGAGAGATCGGTGGTACGTCTGGGTGCGTACCTGACGTTACCGGCGTCTGTGAGACAGAGGAATGACTGCGTACTTGGCGCCGAACCCTCAGCCTGTGCCTGTGCGACGGATTGCTGCCATTGCAGCAGCCTACAGAGCATGGCATCGATATGGTCGATTGGATAGAGTCGTTGTGTATGGAAATCCAAGGCAGATCAGTAGAGCGGTGAGGCAACACGGTACCTTTGAATGCTCACAGTTGGTACGGAGTTGGTGGGGACGACCAGGAAGCTGCAAGACGTCGGCTCCTCTGCGTTCTTGCTGTTCTGCTTGCGCTTGCGTCCTGCCCGCACGCCATTCAGATTCCCCATCTGCACGCTGCTGTAGATCACATCGATCGCATCAGCCTCGCTATCGACAGACACACGCTGAACGGTCCACTGGATCAGGCCGTGCTTTTGCAGCAGATCCTGCACAATCTTCCGCAATCACCCACCGACACATATTCACTATAAGCCCAGCAGTCAGCAGCATTCTTTTTCATTACGCCAGACTCACCTCCTGCGTCCCCACGGCCAAAGACTCCATGGGATTTCCCTTCTTAGCTCTGTTTGTGCTCTTGTCTTTTCCGAAAGTGTGGGAATTGGGTCAAATTCAATTCTCTAAATGTGTTTTTATTCAGCCAATATGGAAATATCTTCGTCTTATTACCTTATGACTATGTACGACATTAAACACAGCGACAAACAACGGCTTGGGGTATTGGGTGGGCTATACATCGGGATTGCCGGACTTTTGATCTTGGTTTCGCCGCAGTCGGCTCCAGATTACGCGGAGATCTTTGAAATGGGAGTCCACCAGGCTCCGTCCATCGCGCTCGATGACCTCTCCGGTCTCGTCCACAAAGATGAGTGTGGGGACGCTCTTGACGTCATAGCGCTTGTACAGGTCACGCACAGTAGGGCGGCGATAGAACGGTATCGCTAGAAACGGCATCTGCAGCAGCTTTTGGCGAAACGCATGCGAGTCACAATCTCCTGGAACTACCACAACGTCGAAGGAGCGCTGCATATCAAGATCTCTGTACACTGGCAGCGTCGTGTTGCGGTAGACAGTCGCCAGCGCTGGCGTGAACTTCTCGCATTGACGGCACGTGCTCAGCATGAAGTAGAGCCCGATCACTCTCTTGCCGCGAAGACCTTCGTCTGTCTTGACTTGACCACGGCGGGACAAAAGCGAGCTGCTCAGAATCGTGGCCAACGTCGACATTACGGATTCAGCTTTGGTTGGGAACAAAAGCGAGAGGCCATGAGTCCGAGCGAGCGTTGTTGGACGGGCGAATGAGTGGCGTGAGGTCAGTAGTACCGATTTCGTCCAATGGCAAGCCACGAAATCTGTGCGCTGGCCCAGCGAGACCTTCACTAACCACTCGGCAGCCAAAGAATGACTTCCTCTCTTCTCTTCTGCTCCATTCATCTTGAGGCTTGCGATCTCAATGTCCGTCTTCTGCACGTGGCAAGCAGGTGCAGTCATCGTGTGGACATTTGGTGGACACTTGAAGCCGGCAGCTGGTATACATACTCTCTGCAGTACAGTAGTGGATGTGCAGCAAGCAGCTTACTATACACGTATAGTGCGCACAACCTCACGACATGAGACGGCCAGGAAACGCACGTCCACACAAATCCCATGAGCTAAAGAAAGAGATTCAAGATGATTCGAATAATTAGATAGAGCTCAACTACACATGTACGCAATCGCGTCTACGGCATGGGCTCCGTGTCCATGTTGGTGGCCTTGTGCTGTTGACGCAGGTGGTCCCAGATCTGGCGTAGGTCCGTGAAGTGGTTCTCCACAAAGCGGCGGCCCTCGCGCTCGATCTCCTCGCCGTGCTCGTTGACAAAGATGAGCGTGGGGATGGTCTTGACCTCGTATCGCTTCCATAGATCGCGCGCGACCTCGCGGCGCTGGTACGGCAGCGCCAGGAACGGCATCTGCAGCAGGTAATCGCGGAAGGCGGACGCATCGCGGTCCATGGACACCAGCACGACCTCGAGATTTTCCTGCATAGAGAGCTGCTTGTACATGGGCAGCGTCATGTTGCGGTACATCGTGGCCAGGATCGGCGTGAACTCTTGGCACGGGCGGCAGGAACTGGCGGTGAAGTAGAGTCCCACAACGGGCTTGTCGGCCAACGCTTGGTCCGTCGGTACTTGGCCACGACGAGAGACGAGAGTGTCACCCAACAGCTTTTGTAGCAGCGTCATGATTGAAGGAGGAGAGGAGGGAGCGGACCGGCGGTGGTGGAGGTGAGGCTGCTCCTCTTGTGTGGTAGGCGCTTGTTTGTGTTGTGTGAGCCTACGGGGGAATGCAGAGGAGGGGAGGGGAGCAGCGGAGAAGAGAAGGGAGGAGGGTTGACGAGCCGACCGTGGACGAATGGGATTGGACAAATTTTCCGCCGATGGAGGCCTGCGATGGGCTGCTTTCCGCCGATGGAGGGGAGGCGGCGATTAGGTTTTCAACCTCAACTGGAAACCCTGTCAAAGAGAATAGCACTTCACTTGGGGTTTGTATGGTCGTGAGAGAATGAAACTCCCTGCAAAGGGGGAAGGTGAGCAGTGGCGACCGAGTCAGCGAATGCACGAGGATCGCTTGAAGTACTTGTATCGCATTACCAGGGACCTACTGTACTGCTGCCCTGGTCACATGCACTCTTGCTGTATCGCTTTCTGCACTAAGGCCGTTGGATAATGCTACGATGCAAGGCCTTTGCTGCTGGCTGATGTTTGTGCGCATCGCGCACACGGCACACATATTGTAACGGCCCGGCAGGCGGTGGCCTGGTGCGCAATCCAAACACCGTAGCCTGTTGCTAGAGAAGCCGGACGAGATGTCCTTCGTTGGCCGTCGATGCCCACGTCACATACACTGCCTTGCACGCCGTGATGCACAACCGGTCGATTCTCATCGGTGGCGGCGACCAAGATCATCCTGGACTTCCTCACTATGCAACTCAGCGGCCTCTTCGGACTCATGGCGCGTTCCTATTGTTGCGCTTGAGAGTTCTTCTGCTTTCGTACGCCAAGAAGACTGTCGCGATGCGCATGAAGAACCGTACCACACTTGTCTCCGCGTACCCACAAGCTTCATTTGCGTCGCATCTACTGTAGATCATTCTTTAGTACGTTGATTCACTTTGAACATCGGAAAATCAGGATAGGCAGCAAGAGTAATACGCGCGGCTTTCAATTGACCTATTGGTCAAGCCATTATATCTGCACCAGCCTCATGGACTCCCTTCGCTTGGACTGTGGAGAATCTCGTTGACGTAGGTGATCAGCTGCTCGTTGGGATTCTTGGGCTTGAAGGCGTCGCAGTTGAGACGTCTTTCGTCCCTCCAGAGGCGTTTCTAGTCGACTGGCAGGAGATCCGGTAGCGTGCTGACATGAACAGAAGAAAACAAGAACCAACCTGATTTAATTCAAGAACATTAGGCTCCTGGAAGGCCGATCATCATCCTCAGAGCTCAATCGACTATCAACATGGCATCTCGTTCCGATGCAATCGCCCTTCACCTGATTCAAGCCAAGCCAAAGCCACGCGTTCTTCCTAATGCAACCAGCGATCTCCCAGCAGACACCGCTCCTGTCAGTGCCACCCAAGAACTGCTCTCAGAAGCTACGCCCTCGTACATCCACACAGCCAACCAGTGGATGATGGCAATCCTGCAGTTCACGACGCCGATTCAGCAGTTTATGAACATTCTCCAGCGGTTCATGATGGCGATGGTCCAGTGCATCCTGACAATGCACCAGCACGTGCTGGCAATCCATCAGTGTGCGAAGCCATTACAGCGATGGATCAAAGCAGCGCAGCTGTGGATCAAGACCATGCAAAAGTGCATGAAGATGAGGCTCCACCCATCAGATCAGGCCCACACTGCATGAAGCAGACAGCCAAGCAACTGGTTTGGGTTTGAATCAGGCGCAATTGTGCTGGCTAGATTGACGTTTCCCGTGACGTTCAAGTGATAGCTGGCGCGTGGTCTCTTGCTGCCAGTAGCTTGAATAGCGTTGCACTCGATATATTGTTCATGCTGCTAGCGCTGCTTCCCTTTCAATCATCTAATTAAATAAACTCGTTTCACGTGAATCCAGTCGTTTGTTGAGCCACGGCAGCACAACAATTTCGCTCTGTCATGTACGATTTCTTAAAAGGGTCTACGCATTTTAATTCATTCTATATGGCGGCAGCGTGTCGATGGCTGATGTGCGTCCTCGCTTGACGTGCGTGCGCATCTGCGCGACCACGCAGCATGGGCAGCAGCAGGCGGTCATGCAGTCCACGCAGCAGTCGCCCGGGAGTCGGAAGAAGCCGCGGAAGCAGGCGAGACTGACCGCGTAGATGGTTGCGCATCCGATCGAGATGAGCGCAGCCACGCCCACGACTTCATCGGTCATGATTGCGCCCAAGTAGTCCAATTCCGCCAAGTAGTGATCGGACCCCTCACTATGTTCGTCTCGGTATACGAGTGGCCAATCACGACCGCATTGATGACCGCGAACGCAGCGTCGATGCCGAGAATGAGCACCCCGAAGACGATGGCCAGCTCAACAGCGTTCGCCCGTGTCATGCCAGGGATCGCACGTGCAGCCTCTCCGATGTCCACGCATGGGACGAGAAGGGGCACGATGCAACTGCTGCAGCCATCGCAGCATCCGCCACAGATGTCGACGCGCCAGAGGACTCTGGTGGGCCGGAAGTCCGAATAGGCTGCGTACGGAGTCTCGGTCCGGAGTGGCAGAGCCGCAGTCGAGTGTGTGGGCATCGTGTAGCAAAATGATGAATGGGGTAACGCTCTTCATAGTCATCCAATGTACCCAGAACCCACGTGTGGAGATGGGTGTGACCACGAGATCCAGCTATGACTTGCTCTCGTGGCGCTCACTTGTCCATGAATCCACTGTACACGACCCTGTAGATGAGAGCGACCTTGGCATGGAAGACAAGTGACGATCAATTGCTTGTGTTAATCAGCTTGGTGCCGAAGGCTCCGCTTGATTTTCCAAGTCCTAGCCCTACATTCGCTTGCATTCCACTGCCTCAAAGCTGCGTCTTTGGGTAACAGTGATGGGCCAAAGGTTGGAACTGTCTGCGTTCTCATGGAGAACTCATGGCTCTTGGTCGCAAGCTCTGTCGCTACAAGCGAGTACTTGGTCTAGTAGAGAGAGAGTTGGATCTTGTACGGTCACCACTCGCCTTCATGCTTGTCAAAACTCAAGTTGGTGTGGTGCACACCAATCGTCTTTTGCTTGGTGGGCGGTGATTTGACAGGAAGCCAAGACATGATGAACTTCGATGTGCCGTGCGATACGCGGCCGCTGACGCTGATCGAGTGTATGAAGCGCCTGGGCTCGGACCACAAGCAGACCTTCAACGCTGCCGCATCGGCGCCTGCTTTGACCGTGCATCTCGTGGGCGCCGACCACCGCGAGGGCAACACGAGCGCGCAGACGCTGTCGGTCTTCGAGCTCTTCTTCCGCTACGCGGCGCTGGAGCGACACGTCAAGACGCTCAACCTCGTGCTCGTGGGGCCCAACATCGCGCAGCGACTGCACCACGAGGTGTCCAGCCACGACTGGCGCGAGGACCAGGAGCCCTCGCCCATGCAGATCCAGCTCAGCTACTTCGTGGGCAGCTTCGACGACTACTTTGACGACCACGAGCGGTACTTGCGGCCGGATCTTGCGGTGTGCTTCAACGCGGGCGTCTGGGGCTACGACGAGTGGCTGCCCACGCTCAAGCTGCTGCTGCACACAGTGCGCACGCCCGTGCTGATCACGAGCTACAACGAGAACGAGGCCGGCGACGACGAGGACGTGGTCGAGTCCATCGCGGCCGAGTTACAATGGTTCTGGCGCGCGCAGAAGAACGAGTTCAGCTCGACGCGATTGCGTGCGACCAACAACGCCATCGGCAGCTCACTGCGTGAGAACGACTACTGGATGTGTCTCGGTCCTGCTTGAGCATCAAGCAGAGAGGAGAGACCTCCCACCCTGTACGATAGATAGAGAAGGCTAGTTGGTCGATTAGAGCCCATAGACAAGAAGGCTAAATGGTTCTGGGTCAATGTAAAAGATGCAGCTTGGTCGTCTGGTCATTTGGGGCCATGCCGAGAATGCGTCGCTGTCGCAGTTCGCCTTGAAGCTCGCGTATCCGCGGCATATTGGCTGCGTGCTTGGTCACGACGTTCTCCCAGGCCATGGTCGGAAGCACGAGCGTGCAGAACGTGCCGGACGCGTGGCGCATGCGGATGTTCTTGACCATTTCCTCGGAGCTCTTGCCTCCGCCGTGCGCCGTTGCTTCTCTGCGAGCGCCGAAGGAGTACACGGTGGCGTCCTGGAACACTTGCTCCTCCAAATCTGAGTCACTAGGGAAGTATTTGGACGGCACGCGCGCCATGGGGATCGTCAGGAAGTCACCTGAAGCGCGCTCGATCGCATGAGCGAAGATCAGGCCGAAGTTCAGCTCTTCCGTAGCAGGAACAGAGGGCGCTTGAGATGGCGTGTCAATGCAAAGATCCACGCACAGCAGAGCACAGCGAGCACTTGGAGCGAGGCCGAGGTCGCGGCATATGGCAGCTTGCACTTGTTCACTGTCGACAACCTGATAGGCTTGGAAGAAGCCCTCAATGGACTCCAGCGTCTTGACGCGCGTCATGCAGCTGTGCGTTTGGGCTGGCGTGGTCTGAACAGCAGCCACTTTGGCTTTCTTCCGAGTCTCTCTCTCATGCTTCGTCTGCTCATCCTCGTCGCTCTCTTCATCACTCTCGTCCGAGTCGTACGCCAGCTTGCGCACCAGCGTCGGGAAACACGCTCTAACGTCATGCAGGATCTCAATGGCGGACTCACCCGAGTCCAGCAGCTACAAACAGCGGAACTATCAGTCAGTCAATCATCGCGAATCCTTAGGCATTGAAGCGCACCTGCAGACTCGTCGCAACGTCTCCATTGGCGTCGCAGGCAAGCGGAAGCAGCAGCAGAATGCGCTGCTGTGAGCCAGAAGTGGGCTTCATGCAGCCGCCGATGCCCGTCAGCTGCGCTCCGGCCACTCTTCCCGCCAGAACCACGTAGTGGTCCCACGGCAGAGCGCTCTTGGCGTCCGCATTCACCAGCGCAAAGGCCTTGGGCTCTCCATCTCCTGCGGCTCGGAACACAAACATCAGAATCCCCAGATGCGCATCAATGTGCACATGAGGATACTCTAACATGTAACAGAAAACGTGTTCTAACCGACTCTGATAACTTAGATAACCTTCCCTTCCTGTGCAAAAAAGCTGTGTGGTCCAACTAAATATGAATGTCGCTGGGCAAAATGGACGGCTTGAGGATCTCGTCAGCCAAGAAGTAGAGAGGAAACTCGACCAGATGGCCTCGGATCTCGGACAATTGGCCACGCGCGCGAGATTCGCCTTCTTTCGGGACGGTTGCCGCAGTCTTGAGGTGGCTGATCTGGCAATCGTCCGCTTCCGTTTCGATTACATCGTCCTCCGCTGAGCTCTTCAAGCTGGCGCGACCGGATTCTAACAGCGGTTCGTCTCCGTACACCTGTGCGCTGTCGTTGGTGTTGAAGTACTCCGAAGAGAACACGGAGCGGCGGCCAAAGTCCATCGGTGCTTCCATGAACGAGTGCCATTTCCGCAGCGATTGGCTTAACGACTTGGCCATCGAGGACTCGTTGCTGTCACGGTTGTTTGTTTCTTCCCAATCCCGGTCTCGCAAGGTTCCAACACTCTGGTTACCCGTGAGACTACCCCGTCGTTTTTTGTTATTCGGACGCCCAAGTGATGACAAGGCCCGCTTACGATGAGGACTGAATGGTGGTCGACGGAAGCTTGCAACCGATGGAGAATTCGGGTACGAGCTATCGCCCATTCCTGTGTTTGAGTTGCCCATGTGCGACTTGCTGGGCAGCGTCAAGGAGTTCGAGCGCGCAAAATCGCCGTTCTGAAGGCGCCGCCACAACGAAAAGAAGCGGCTGTGCTCTTCTTCGTCACTTTCGCTGACCGAACTAATACGTTCCAATGCTGCAAACGGAGCCGAGCCCTTTTTCACCCAACGACGTCGACGCACTTGCGCCATCAATCGATCGGCCACTAAATGCTGTAGCTTCTCACGCTTCTTGAAATCGGTCTTGCCCGTGCGAACTTCTTGGAAAATCGAAAAGTTACGTGCGTAACACCAGCCGTCGTTGTCCATGGAAAAGAGCTGTTTCTTTCGCTTGTCCTTGAATGAGTCGACCACAAAATCGTCCAAATCGATTTTACCCTTCGGGATTGGAACTCCGTTGACGTCCGTCCACGGTTCGTAATCGCCCTCCTTCAAGTTCTTTTCATCCCAAGCGTGTCGAACAGCTCCCTTGAGGACGTTCAATCGCTGGTTTTCATACACTTGCGTAATCTCAATGTTTCGGAAGCTACTGAATGCCTGCATTCGATTCGACGGAGCACAGTCGAAGACATTTTCGAAAATCTTGGTGTTCTGCTGAGACACGAAGCGAATGCGAGACCATGTGCTTTCAACTGTAGGATCAATGATGGAATTATCCTCATCCGATAGGCCCAGATGTTCACGGAACAGTTGCAAACGCAATGCTCCAGCCACCTTTCCGCGACGAGATCGTCGGCCGTTCATGTATCCGTCGTCATGCTGCATATCATCAATCACCAAAGCAATTTCGGAATCGCGATCGCCATTCATACTGCGATCGTTGATGTTCGCACTTCCAAGGATCACTCGCTCATCGTCGGCGATTAGAAGCTTGCTGTGAATGTAAATTTGCTCGGTGGAAACGCATCCATTGGGCAAAATGCCATACTTGCGCAAGCCAAAGAACGACACGTAATTTTCTGGAGTACTTGTCACCTTCTCAAGTGCTGCAAACAAACTATGGCGGCCACGGCAAATCGTCGCGAATTGCCAGTGCATGACCGCATGCAGATTGGTGAGCTCCTCGCTGCGAATATTTCCTTCAAACGCTGGGAGCAAGGGCATCACAACATACACACGGAATACCTGTTTTTCAACGACTGCTCGCTCAATTCTATCAGCGAGAGCCTGCAAGATTCGGTTGCTCACAATACCATTCGACGCCATACCCGAAATGAAGAACTGATTTTCGATGTACAGATAATGCTTCGCCTTCGTGATAGTGTCGATGTATGCCTGTTGAATGCTTTTCTCGGTTGGAACACCAGCTGACCACATTGATACCGAACGGCAAACTTGAATATTGCACGTCTTCGCATTTGGGTGGAATACTCGCAAAATGGACTCGCCGCGTTGTGCGCGTAAAATCTCCGACTCGCTCAGAGGAAGAGATGGGACACGATCATTAGGAAGTTGTGTTTGTGCACCTCTCAAATAATTTGTGTAGCAAGACAGTTCAGGGCCCGTAAGCCGAGCTCCATTTGTTGCAGCAGTCATGCGGAATGGCAATATTTCCATTGAATCTTCGCGAATAAAATCCGGGTTATGGTGCGGCGGAGCCACTGGCAACTCAGACGCTGGGAATCGAAGTGTCCAACCATTGAAATCCATCGGAATCAAACACTTTGGAAGGTATTTAAAGCGACGAGAACGACAGCAAATACACCATCCGGTGCGCAACTGATAATCATTCTTGGAACAAACAAAATTCCAACGCTGGATGAAATGATACGCAACATCTTGAACTGCGGGACCAGAAATGCTGCAGTGGACATCGTGCCATGGCATTCGAGGCTGGGAATTTCGATCGATCAAATCCTCAAAAGGAAGGTTTACTTTCACAAAATCCTTGATAATAGGGTTCGAGTAATCTTTGCCTGGCCAAGTTTGCTTCTCAATATTTTCGCCGCCTGGATCACTGAGAGGGTGGCCACTGTTATCGTATCGGCCAAAGCAGAGATCGAGACCACCAACAAATGCCAACGATTGATCAATGCACACAATCTTTTCGTGATGTGACCAGAAACCCAAACTCTGGATTTGGAAGATTGGGTCACGCAGAACACGAATATTCTTGTGAAGCATTAAACTGCGCTTGGTGTAAGCACTGTTTAAGGTCAAAGCGAGTTTGACTTCACGATAAATGAGCACGTAAATTTTCACACCGGCTTCTGCTTTTGTCAGTAGCAAGTTGCGCAATTGTGTCTCATTTGGCTTTTTGTCGTCTTCAGCTTCACGCTGCAATTTCCGTCCAGGCCGCAACAGATAGAGATCGGGACAAACCCACCAACCAGCGATAAGAATCTCATACTTCGCGTTCGAAATAGCCTTGTACATCGCTTCGTAAGTATCTTCACCGTCCACATGCCAGCTCACTGCACTTGGTGGGGCCGGTGGCACATTCATTCCTTCAGATGAGTCCGTGCTTCCATCGCTATCGAGCTTGGTAGGCATGGGATCAATTCCCTCAGTGGCTTCGCGAGGTGTCAAAAGAAGACCAGCACTGTTTTCTTCGAAATCCTTTGGGTTCTTTGGATCTTTTCGACTATTTCCACTAATTCGCTCTGGGGCAAATGAATTGTACCGATACTCAGTTTGCTGACGCTTCAATTTCTGCAGACGTTGAACACACCGGAACCAATGGTCTCGACGTACATGTGCGTGCCAAATTCCAATGAATCGGATGATGTAATTAGCAGAAAAACCAGCAATCGGGGCGATAATTCCACCGAGGAATAAAATGAAGAGGTAGTTGATGATGGTCACCCAATTGACAACAGCGATCTTAATTGGAATCGCGCACAGCGAAGAGATTTCCGAAAATTGCAGTAGCGTTTTTCCTTGAAGACCGTGAAAAGTTAAGTTTCCAACCTTTTCAATATCGTGGTTGGAAGGAGAGTCATAAAAGAGATCAGTATCAATATCAATCTTCTTCGCAATACCCACAATGCTGCCGGATCCAATATTATCCGTGATAATTCCCATGGTATACGAAATATCATCGTTCCCCCAAAAATAATTCGTCGTTGCAGCAAGAGATTCATTTGTTGGGCGCCACAACTGCGAAATTACAACGCTGCTGTCAGCGCTGGTGACATGAATGCTTTTTGTATCTGGGACAGAGAAATAATATCCGCAGTAACGACCTTCTGCATCCGCCGTTGAAAGATTGTAGAGTTCGGAAACAGAAGAAATGTTGTATCCCTTTGAAGCATCAAACGTCACATCATTGAAATCATACGCGTATCCGGCTCCCTTCATAATCAAGTAGCACACCACAACTAGAGCGGCAAAGGTCGTCATTCGCGTGTAGTAATGGCCAGTATCAATCTCAATAAATCCAGCTTCGCTCCCAACAATCAATCCACTGGGCATCCACGACACGCCTTGCTTGTAACTTCCTTTCACGGACGTGAACGTCTTGTCAAACAAAAACACTTCGCTCGGCTCTCGATCCGATCGATTGCGGAAGGCCGCAAAACACGACGGCTTGAGCACCACCCATCGTCGAATCACGCCCAGTCGATGCTGGAAGTACTTGTAGATGAATGCCATTAAATAAGCAATGCCCAGAACACTTCCAATGCCAACAAAGACGCCCGTCGTATTCAGCTTGGTCTCCACGGTCTCTCCATCGTCACTGATGAGTTGGGTCTGAGGAGTGAAGAACGACGGCAGATTCGTGAGCACGATGAGGCAGAGCGGGAACAAAAGGCCAATCACAGCCGAGATAAACGCAATCCGCATCCACATGCGGTACAAATGCCGGTACAAAACTTCGATCGTGCGATTGAAGCATGAGTACAGCGGCAGCTGGAACGCGCCGTTCATGCGCATGTGCACATAGCCTTCTTTCAATGACGGACCATATCGAGACATGGCGCGCGAGGGGCTGACTTCGAGGAATGCTAATAATGGCTCGGAATTGCGAAGGTCCCGGTCCACGAGCAGCCGTCGGATGTAATCTTGTACCACATGGAGATCAGCGGCGCGCTTCTCGGCGCGTTTCTCTCTCCAGATCGTCCAGGGCAGAGGCACATCACGCAGGATCTTGTGTCGATGCCAGAGGTGGAACAGGAACAGGTAAATGTGCAGCCGCAGGATCTGCTTCTGGCCAAAGTAGATCTCCCACTCGGTGGTTCCCCAGCGCACGCGGCCGACAAAGACGCAGCACGGCAGCAGACCCGTGCGCGTGATCTTGGCTCGGTCCACACGGAAGTCGATCGAGTTGGCGAGCACTTCCTCTTCGTCGTCGTCGGACAAGTAGTCATCATCGTCGTTCATGATCGTCATCTCTCCGTCGTGGCCGTCGTCCGACATGATGTCGCTGTCCATGCACTCCTCTTCAAACACGTTCTCGTCCGCGAAGGCGTTGACACTGTGTACGCCCTTGGACACGGCGCTGCTCGTGATCGAATGCTGATCGCTCATGCTTATATCATCGGGGGTGCGCATGTCATGAACACGAGAAACTCACGCAAACCAGACACGTACGCACGCAGCAAGACAAGGCACCGCTTTGAAAGCTAGTTGTCGTCACTGGACACTTGCTTCTGCCGAGACTTTCCGCGCTTTCCGCGCGCGTTCTATTCCCGGAAGGCTTCGCCTGGTGGCGTGCAGATACCAATCACACACGTACGCAGCGGGGACAGACGTACGCTGGCTGGACGAGCGGGCGGGCGGGTGGATGGCTGGTGTCGCAGACAGAGACGCAGAGGCCGGTCTCTCCTGACGGAGGCAGGCTGGCGGGAGGAAGAGAGACGAAGGCCGCGGAGGGCGATGGCCGCGTGCTTGCTTTCCTGCTGCTAATTGAGGCAGAAAGCCCCACCCGCGCCAACCGGCCCTGTGTAAACCGATACTCATTCCCCCTCTCTTTTACTGCCGTGCTCTTTCCGCTCCTCATTTGACTTGGGGTTTGTATTGGTGTATATGCACTAAACGTAATTGTTTATGTTAAATCTATGATTTACCCAGCATGCATGCGACTGGATTCCCGTCGTAATCCTTGAGTGTATACAAGGATTAAGATATGTGGTAGATTTCAGTGGCTGCTTTTCGCTTTTATAAAGAGACGCTTGTGGGTATAGAGACACACAAAGGAGCAAGTCGAGCGTTTTGCTTTTGGCTTTATGTCGGCTGAACTGAAAGGAATCCACCCATACGTCGCTCTCCCCTCCCCTCCGCTCCACAAATGTGTGCGGTTTTGGGTAACCTACCCCACATGGTCCACTCTTGGCTGTTGTTGGTGCATGGTGGTTAGGTATTTCTACTTTTGGATCAAGTCTATTTTGACTGATTTGCCGTTCCGCCGCAGTTGCGATTTGCAGCGTGGAACGATTTGTGTCAGACATGCGGCCATCAGGTGGCTGGAAGGAAGACCGCGCGCTGTGTGGCACCATCACCAGGCTTCGCCATGCGCAGCTAGTTTGTGGGTGCAGGACAATGTGGACGCGATGAGATGCGAAAGAATGGGAGTCCGTAATGTACAGTACGCCAAACAACTGGACGAGGAAGTATTTTAGAACATTGAAGCTTGCTCTTGCTCTTAACAAGCGTATATTTCATATAACGTCCTATATTACCCGGTTATGTTACAATTCAGGCATGGGTAAATACGCAAATGCACATTATTCGATGCTGTGATGGCGGAATGCCCGGATGCGGAATGATGCGCGATCCAGCTCCATAGCTCAATTGAGAGCCAATTCCAGTGCCCAAGCCAGCCAAACGCTTCCAGCTTACCTCTCGGACGACGTTCTCCACGCGGTTGACGTTGTGGTTCTGGCGCACTGGACGCTTCCGCTTGCCCTCGGGCTTGTTCAGCACCAGCTTGTTGCGCATC
>JAADXR010000367.1:0-30605 GCA_023337935.1 Elongisporangium anandrum
CATGACGGAGATCATCCGCCACCACACGATCACGTTGTTTGAAGTGCTGGAGAAAGCAGGCAATACGGGCCAGACGCTGGATCTGTACAAGCTATTCAACCGCTTCACGATGGAGGCGTTCGCTGAAATGGGCTTTGGCATCCAGATGAACTGCATCAGGGACGACCGAGAGCACGCGTTCCAAGCGGCCTTCGACGATATCCAGCACACGATCCGCCTGCGCGTCCTGCGTCCGTCGTGGTTCTGGCGCACGCAGAAGCTGCTTGGCCTTGGCGAAGAAGGCGTGCTCAAGCGCAACCTGGAGGTTCTCAACACTCTGATCTATGACATGCTGTCTCAGTCGCTTGAACAGCGCGCGAAGGCGAACCAAACCAAGTTCGAGAAGCCCAAAGTCACTCTTGTATCGCTGTTCCTGGACAGTGCCGATGCGGATGACAAGGTTGATGCCAAGTTCTTGCGGGATATGGTCGTGAACTTCCTCATTGCTGGACGAGACACCACAGCGCTGACGCTTAGCTGGTTGTTCTACAATCTGGATCAACATCCAGACGTAGTGCGAAAGGTGCGTGAAGAGATCGCTGCCAAGGTTCCGGAACTCGCGAGCGGAGAGATCCGCGTGCCTACGATGGAGCAGATAGAGAGCCTTGTCTACCTGGAAGCGGTACTGAAGGAGACGCTGCGTCTGCATCCGCCCGTTCCAGTGAACTCCAAGCAGGCAACAAAGGACGTCGTGCTCTCCGATGGCACGTTCATCCCGGCCAAGACGATGGTGAACATGTCATCGTACGCCATGGCGCGGATGAAGCATGTATGGGGTCCTGACGCAGCAGAGTTCAATCCAGACCGATGGATCGACCCTGTGACTGGCAAGCTGATCACAGTGTCGACCTTCAAGTTCCCAGTTTTTCTCGCTGGCCCGCGTATATGCCTGGGAATGAATCTAGCCATGCTTGAGATGAAGCTCGTGGTCGCTGGCCTGCTGAGCCACTTTGAGACGTCTTTGGTGCCGGATCAGCACGTGACCTACGGAATCTCGTTCACTCTGCCCGTGAAGGGAGGCCTGCTGGCCAAGGTGCTGCCCAAGACAGCTAGCACGTGATTCATTGAATTTTTTTCATGTCGGAGCCCATAAAGTCCAGTGAATGTGAGTCCTTCGTGCTTGAATCCATGGGTTTGGAACCCACGACTTCCTTTTAAACTGCGAGTCCTTCGTGCTTGAACCCATCGGTTGGAACCCATCATGATATTTTACCACAGATCTTGGAGCGTCCTTTCGCTCCCACTCTGGATCCATCCATCGTTTCCACTTTCGATTCTTCCTCCGATGCTGCAGGCGTTCTTCTCCTTCCCTCCTCCGCTGAGCGTGGTGCTCGGTCTGGCGCTCACGCTGGCCGTGTTTCTCGGGAAGACTTCGCAGTCGAGCAGCTCCAAGCGAAAACGCCGCAAGGTGCATCGCCTCAAGTCTGCGCTCCCACTGCTCGGCGATACGCTACAGCTGCAGAAGCACGTCTTCCAGCTGCACGACTGGATGACGGAGCTCTGCGCCATGCATAAGGGAGAGCCATTCATGCTGAAATCGCTTGGACGGCCGCCCATGACGGTGCTGTGCACTCCTGGAGCCTACGAAGACGTGCTCAAGACCCACTTCGACTGCTTCCCCAAAGGGCCTTTCATGTGCGCCAACATGCGCGACTTCATCGGCCACGGGATCTTCGCTGTCGACAATACGCAGTGGGCGCACCAGCGCAAGATCGCGTCGCATCTGTTCACCATGCGCGCTCTACGAGACCGAATGACTGGGACCATTCAAGAACACGCCAAGACGCTGCACCGAGTGCTGCACATAGCTAGTGACAGCAAGAACGGCCAGCCAATAGATCTCTTCAAGCTGTTCAACCGGTTCACGATGGAGGCGTTTGCAGAGATCGGCTTCGGCATCCACTTGAACATCCTGGAGGATATTGACCAGGACCATTCGTTTGAAAAGGCCTTCGACGAGATCCAGCGAGCGATCCGACTGCGATTCATCCGGCCGTCGTGGTTCTGGCGCATCCAGAAGCTGCTTGGGGTCGGAGAAGAAGGCGCGCTGACCAAGAATCTGGCGCTGGTGAACACCACGATCCTGAACATCGTAGCCCAGGCGCTGGAGAAGCGTGGGACCGCTAAAGATCAGCCTGTGACGCTCGTGTCGCTGTTTCTGGAAAACACGGCGCAAAACAAAAAGGTCGACGCGGCGTTTCTACGAGATATGGCCATGAGCTTCCTCATCGCAGGCCGCGACACCACGGCCCAGACGCTCAGCTGGCTGTTCTACAACCTGAACGAGCATCCAGAGGTCGTACGCAAGGCGCGCGAAGAGATCGCAGCCAAGATCCCTGAGTTGGCTCAGGGAAAGATCGACTCACCTTCGATGCAGCAGGTTGAAGACCTCGTGTACCTGGAGGCTTTGCTCAAGGAGACACTACGACTGCATCCGCCTGTTCCGCTCACAACCAAACACGTGGCTCGAGATGTCGTGCTCTCCGACGGCACGTTCGTGGCCGCCAACACGACCGTGAGTCTCCCATCGTACGCCATGGCGCGCATGCCGCACGTCTGGGGCCCTGATGCAGCCCAATTCAATCCTGACCGATGGATCGATCCAGCCACGAGCAAGTTGATCACGGTCTCCACGTTCAAGTTCCCATCCTTCCTCGCAGGCCCTCGCATGTGTCTGGGCATGAACCTGGCCATGCTCGAGCTGAAACTCGTGGTTGCGGGCCTGCTGAGTCAGTTTGAAATGCGGGTGCTGCCGGACCAGGAGATCACGTACGGCTTCTCCTTGACGCTGCCAATGAAGAATGGGCTGATGGTCAGCGTTCTGCCCAAGCCCGTGCTTGCGTGAGAGCTTTAAAAATGGCGAAATTGTTCTTGGGATCGCTCATCCTAGGATGCTTCCAGTGCTGGGGTCATCGTAGGAGAGAGATACAGAGCCTTGTGTGTGTTTATGATCTTCATGGAAATAGTCTTTGCTCAATACTCGAGCTCTCTCTTTTCTGGCATGGTCAGCCCATGTAAATGCTTCAAACGCGTCTTCAGAGTCGCATTGACTCTGATCCTGGTGCTCTGGGCCTCTTCTTTCTGAGATCGTAGCCAAGGTCTTAGAGCTGCTTATGGCCAACAAGACGGCATCGCGCGGATATATTGTGATATCAAACGGCGCGTTTCTCCAAGCCGACAGTGTCGCGAGCCTGAATGTCAGCTCTCGCCTGAGTTGGGACTATGAATCTGCTGGTAGTGAGCTCCGGCTGGTGCCAGACCAGCACGTAGCCTACGCCGTTTCGACCACACTGCCCATGAAGA
The DNA here is from genome assembly GCA_023337935.1 of Elongisporangium anandrum. Taxonomy (NCBI): domain Eukaryota; phylum Oomycota; class Peronosporomycetes; order Pythiales; family Pythiaceae; genus Elongisporangium; species Elongisporangium anandrum. The sequence goes on from JAADXR010000367.1 coordinate 3,343, forward strand.
GCGCGCTGCTGGCCAGAGTCACGCGTCGTGAGGTCAGGCAGACACAGAACTTGCAGCGTTCCTGCGCCACAGCTGGCGCTGGTGCTGAGTAAGCGCATGGAAGCCACGTCATTAGCTCCGACGCTTTTGCTGGTTCAACTGGATGGGAAGATAACCGTCGTAAAATACGGACTTTGAATTCGAAAACCATTTGGAGATGGAAGAGATGTGATGGAAGCTTCAAGGATGCATCAACAGGACTTGATAGGCCCACATCACATTCAGATAGACAGCAACTGCGCCCGCGTCACGAGGAAGAACTTCGACATCTGCACTTTCTGAACAGACGATCCTGCAAGATACCACGGTAGTTTACCGGTCCTGGATACTTTAATATCCAGTAACGTGGCATTGCAAGTCTCCTTTGGCTTCGTGCATCTTATTCCGTTCTCTCGCTCGCGCCGCTTGCTCAGCACTGGAACTCGACCCAGTTTCTCTTTCCTCAGCACGCGACTGGCAGAGTGCTGAGCAAGCGGCGTCTCGTCATCATGGGGATCTCAACAGGTGAGGGAGGGGGCTTCTGTTTCGGCTGGGTATGCACCCATCCACGGTCCAACTGATTGCCGTACTGCCTCATTCTCCGATTCGCCCGCTGTCGAACAGATCAAAGATGCTTCTGGGGCTGCTGGCGCTGCCTGTGAACGTCTGGACGGCGCTCGGTCTCGTTCTCGCTCTTGCGCTGTACGTTGACAAGGCCACCAGTCGATCCAGGCAACCGCTGGGCTATTCAGCTCAGCGTCTGCCTCACAGACTGAAGTCGGCTCTGCCGTTCATTGGAGACACACGCTTGATGCTCAAGAACGCGCCCGTGGTCTATGAATGGCTCACTGAGATCTGCACGCAGTTCAACGGAGAGCCTGTAGAGCTGCGCGCCATCGGACGAAGGCCCATGATCGTACTGACGTCGCCCACGGCCTTTGAAGACGTGCTCAAGACGCAGTTCGACGCGTTCCCGAAGGGATCCGTGGTCTGCGATACATTGCGAGACCTGCTGGGTCGTGGTATCTTCGCTGTCGATCATGCACAATGGGTGCACCAGCGCAAGATCGCTGCCAATCTGTTCACCATGCGAGCGCTTCGTGACTCCATGTCCCTGACGATCCAGACCCACACCAAGACGCTGCATAAAGTACTGCTTCGAAGCGCCAGCGATGAATCCCCGATTGATTTGTTCCAGGTATTCAACCGGTTCACGATGGAGGCGTTCGCAGAGATCGGCTTTGGTATCCAGATGAACTGCCTCGAGAGCGGAGAGGACCATGAGCTCCAGACAGCATTCGACGAGACCCAGAGACTGATCCGCAACCGGTTTGTGCGTCCTTCGTGGTTCTGGAAGACCCAGAGGCTGCTGGACATTGGAGCTGAACAGGAGCTGAAGAAGAACTTGGCAATACTCAACGACACAGTGCTCGGGATCGTCGGTCAGGCACTGGAACAGCGAGCAGCCACACGCACTGAGTCAACGACCTGCTCTGATCCTTCACAACGGCCTAAAGCCACGCTGGTGTCTCTCTTCCTAGATCACAGTCAGCAGCCCAGTAACGACGCGGAAGATTCAGCAGTCTTGCGCGACATGGTGATTAATTTCCTGCTCGCCGGCCGAGATACGACCGCTCAGACGCTGAGCTGGCTGGTTTACCGCTTGAGCCAGAATCCTGAAGTGACCGAGAAGATTCGCCAAGAGATCGAAGCCACGATCCCAGAACTAGTCAGCGGCAGCGTTCTCTCAGCTTCAATGCAGCAGGTCGAGGGGCTCGTCTACCTCGAAGCAGCGCTGAAAGAAACGCTTCGACTGCATCCGCCTGTGGCCATGATGAACAAGATCGTGGCACGCGACACTGTGCTCTCGGACGGCACGTTCGTTCCTGCGCACAGCATGGTGAGTCTGTTCTCATACGGCATGGCGCGTATGGAGAGCGTTTGGGGTCCGGACGCCTCAGAGTTCAAGCCCGAGCGCTGGATCGACCAAACTACCGGCAAATTGCGGGTGGTCTCAGCGTTCAAGTTCCCGTCGTTCAACGCTGGGCCCCGCGTCTGCTTGGGCGTGAATCTGGCCATGCTGGAGATGAAACTCGTGGTCTCCAGTCTGCTCAGCCACTTCAACGTGCGGATCCTGCCAGAACAGCACGTGACCTACGCCGTGTCGGTGACGTTGCCCATGAAGAACGGTCTCAAGGCCACGATCTCGCGCAGAGCGGCCACTGTAGCATAGATACGATTGGCACGAAGCAGCGCTTGTGATAATAGAGACCAGTTTCGTACCATGTCGCAGATTCTGGAACATGACGTGGGGATTCTCATCATCAACGGACTCCTCCATCATGCTCTCTCGAAACGCCAGAGGTCAGGCAGAAGTGGACATGAAGGGCCACTGTTTGGGAATGGATCCTTCGTGGGTTCAAAGCATGAGCTTCAAAGGATGACATGATAAATATGTATCCGACGCCGAAGAAAGAGACCTCTTCAGTCGGATTGCGTCGTTCGTTGATGACGCCATTCCATCCTGATGCCAAATTTTCAAGAGCTCAAGACGCAACCAACGGTATCTCTCAACTTTCCAAGGCCTCCACGCGTCGCAGATCCTCTGGGGCATTCATTAGTCAGCCGCCGATCACGCGCAGTTTCCAAGGGAAGATCGCCTGTCTAGACGCAGAGGAGTATCTTTATCGCGTGAGTTTCTATCATGAACGACTGACTAGTGGCGCCATCCAGATCTGAACACCGATCCGGATTCAGCAGCTTCTTCGTACCTCGATGCTCAACAAGTTCTCACGCGAGCAGGAAAACCAAAATCCACGGAAGCCGTTCTTCTAATAGATCTAATAGACGCCGAAGATGCGGACAAATCCCTCGTTGCCTGGCGTGAATCATCGCAGGGCTTTCCATGAGCCCATAAAACTCAAGACAGTGAAGCAGCATACCCGCGCAATTCATCAGATCAGGCCATTCTGGTAGCCTTCATCTCTCCCATGCTAAACGGCGTTCACAATCCTTCTTGCTTTGGCTCGCCATAGTCCACCTCATCCAAATCCAGATGCTCTCGTTTGCTTTTGACAGCACGCTAGCCACGCTTGGGATCTTTGCGCTGCTTCTCCTGCTCTTCGTCGCAACCACTGGGTCCAAGATCCAGCAGCTCAAGGGCGTGCGCTTGCCGCAGCGAATGGCTTCCACGCTGCCGTTCATTGGCGATACGCATACGCTGCTGAGGCATGCGCCAGTGATGTACGACTGGCTCACAGACGTCGTCCGGAAGATGAACGGCGCTCCGTTAGAGCTCAAAGCACTCGGACGCTGGCCAATGATCGTTCTCAGTACGCCCGACGCCTTCGAAGACGTGCTCAAGACCCAATTCGACTCCTTCCCAAAGGGCCAAGTGATCTGCGAGGCGCTCAAGGACTTCATGGGCAACGGCATCTTCTCCGTCGATCACGCGCCATGGGTCTACCAGCGTAAGGTATCGTCCGGCCTCTTCACGATGCGAGCGCTTCACGACCAAATGGCGGCCACGATCCGCATCAATGCCGTCAAGCTGCACCGCATCTTCGCCAAGGTTAGCGACGACCGCCAGCCGATCGATCTCTGCTGGCTATTTAACCGCTTCACCGTGGAAGCGTTCGCCGAGATGGGCTTCGGCGCCCAGCTCAACTGCCTCGAGAGCGATCAAGACAACGAGTTCCAGACTGCCCTGGACGGAATTCTGCGCCTGATCCGCCAGCGGTTCCTGCGTCCGGCCTGGATGTGGAAGCTCCAAAAGCTGCTCAACACCGGCGTCGAGCGTGAGATGAAGCAGTACAGAGCCATCGTGGACAACACGGTGTTCGAGATCATCAACCAGGCGTTGGCCAAACGCCATCGCCGCTCTCCGACGGATTCCACTGAGTCCAACCCTCCAAAGCGCACGCTGCTGTCGCTCTTCCTGGACAGCGAGTCCAGCGAAACCAACCTGGACGCAAAGTTCCTGCGCGATATGGTCGTGAACTTCCTGCTCGCAGGTCGGGACACCACAGCGCAGACGCTGAGCTGGCTGTTCTACGAGCTGGACCAGCATCCGGACGTAATCGCCAGGATCCGTGAAGAGATTGAGGCGAACGCGCCAGAGTTCGTCCAGCCAAACAGCGAAGAAGAGGAGGATCCGTTGCGGGTCCCAACCGTGGAGCAGACCCAGGGGCTTGTCTACTTGGAAGCGACCTTGAAGGAAGTCCTGCGACTGCATCCGCCAGTGCCCATCATCAACAAGACGGTGGCCAAGGACGTCGTGCTCTCCGATGGCACGTTCCTGCGAGCCAACACCATGGTGCTGCTGTTTAATTACGGCATGGCTCGCCTCGAGAGCGTCTGGGGGCCGGACGCTGCCGAGTTCCGTCCAGAGCGCTGGATCGATCCCAGCACGGGCAAACTTCGCGTTGTGTCGTCCTTCAAGTTCGCAGCATTCAACGCTGGGCCGCGTGTGTGTCTGGGCATGAACCTGGCTTTGATGGAGCTCAAGATCGTGGTCGCCGGTCTGCTGACCCACTTTGACATCAAGGTCGTGCCTGGACAGAACCCCACGTACGGAATAGCCGTCACGCTGCCTATCAAGGATGGTCTGATGGCCTCTGTCTCGCGTAGATCGGCCTGAGCTTCTTGAAGTCACCACCAATCTGTATTTGCTTGCATGTCAGTGGAGAGATCGTCTGGTAAACAAAACTACACTCACTTTCTTCATCGTCACTCTCATTTCTCATTCGAATTCCTCGCAGTTTGGTCTTCATCGTGGAAGCCACGAACGGTCTTGGCCAGCCAAGACATGATCACCTTGCGTATCGCGCAATAACATCGGTTCGGGGTAGTAGCCGCGTTGGATTGGGCTTCTCGGGATGAGTTGGCTTACCGCTTAACGTCACCAACGCTCTTGGGGAGTCAATGGTTCATGCCAGACGAATCCAGGCAATACAATCTGTTGGAATGGTGTGAACGCGTTGACCTCATCGTCGTCCAACCTTTCGTATTGCCATTCATTGAGCGGTAGCTGCATGCAGCGCTGAGGAGCAGCGCCTCTTTGAAAGAGGGCGGTAAGAACCATCCATCTCCACTTGATCCATCTCGTTCCTACGAACGTTAAATCGTCCAGTTCAAAGCTCCATTGCTATTTATTCGGGTCTCGACCAGAACACCAAAGCTCGTTGAGGCAAAAAATAGATCGCATCAGACACATCTGATCATTCCCCAACGACTCCATCCACCCACTTGTTTGATCATAAAAATCTTGTGCTTCCTTGGAAATCCCATTCTTGAAATCGCCCACGACCCACAATGCTGCCAAAGCTGCAGCAGCTGACGCTCTGGGAGCTCCAGTTGGGGGCGGCGCTGTTCGGCTTTCTCGTGCTACCGCTGCTCATTTTGTATGCGACTCATCTTCGGAAGAAGCAAACAGGCCTCAAAGCACTCCTTCGACCATCGACGACACTCCCATTCTTGCAGAACACGCTGGACCTGGTGAAGCACCAAGCCAACGTCCATGCCTGGATCACTGAGCAATGCAAGCTCTTTCAGGGTAAGCCATGGCTGCTCAAGTCTCTTGGCCGACCCGACATCGTTGTGCTGTCCACGCCCGCGGCGTTTGAAGAGATCCAGAAGACCAAGTTCGAGGATTTCACGCACGGGCCCTTCAAGGTCGATTTCCTGCGCGATTTCATCGGCGAGGGCATCCTGATCGCGGACGGCCAGAGCTGGATCCACCAGCGCAAGATCGCGGTTCACCTCTTCTCAGCACAGACGCTCGAGGCCATGACCTCCACGATCCGACAGCACGCGGCCAAGCTGGATCGCATCCTGCTGAGCGCCGCGCAGCAGCACAAGCCCGTGGATATTGCCAAGCTCATGAAGAAGTTCACGCTGCAGGTGTTCACGGAGATCGGCTTCGGCGTGCGCATGGAGTTTCTCGAGAGCGAGGAGGAGCATGCGTTCGAGACGGCGTTCGAGAACGCCACGCACATCATAGTCAAGCGGATCTTCCTCCCGATCTGGATCTGGAAGCTGCAGCGGCTGCTGGGCATCGGCGCTGAAGTAGAACTGAAGCGCTGCATGGGCGTGATCAACCAGACGGCCATGGACATCATCACGCAGTCGATCGAGCGCTGCAGCAGCGAGGCGAATGGCCCAGTCAGCCCCAGAAACATGCAGCGCGACCTCATCTCGCTCTTCCTCTCGGCCAAGATGGACGCCGAGACGCCGAAGAGCGTGGACTCCGTCGTGCTGCGGGACTTCGTGATCAACTTCCTGTTCGCAGGTCGCGATACGACGGCCAACTCGCTCTCGTGGTTCTTCCTCTGCCTCAGTCGCCATCCGGAAGAGGCGCTTGCGATCCAAGACGAGCTCAAGGCCAAGCTGCCAGCGCTGAGCACGAGCGCAGGCCTCTTCCCGTCCATGGAGGACGTGCAGCAGCTCGTCTACCTGGAGGCGGCGCTCAAGGAGACCTTGCGTCTGTACCCGGCCGTGCCCTTCAACATGAAGCACGCCGAGCGCGACGTCGTGCTCTCAGACGGCACGTTCATCCCTCAGGGCTCGTTCGTGGCGCATCCGGCGTACGCCATGGGCCGCATGACCAACGTCTGGGGCACCGACGCCGAGGCGTTCAAGCCCAGTCGCTGGATCGATCCGGCCACGGGCAAGCTGCTGGCGGTCTCGGCCTTCAAGTTCAACACATTCCTGGGCGGCCCGCGCATGTGCGTGGGCATGAACCTGGCCATGCTGGAGATGAAAATCGTGGCCGCGGGCCTGCTGAGCCGCTTCTTCCTGGACCTCGTGCCTGGCCAGAGCGTCGCCTTTGAGCCCAGCATCACGCTCACGCCCAAGGGCCGGCTCATGATGCAGCCTGTGGTGCATGCAGGATAGTACTGTCGATCCTCTATTAACGCATTAACGCATTTATAAACATTATAAATTAATAGGGTTTGACCAGAACATATATTTAGTAGGACCAACTAAATATATGTTCTTAAATAAGGCACATAGGAGTTGCTCACACAAATGAGAATTGAGTTTCCAAGGAGTTGCTGAAAATAACTCAAGAGACTAAGCTGTTCCGGAGGTCCACATCTCGAGCCCTCAGCCGCTCGAACTAGGGGGATGTACTGTCTACTAGTGATCTTTCGTTGCCTCAGTTGCACTGTTGGGTTTCAGCTTATTACTCTAAGATCCACTTCGTTTGATAGCAAAATACGAACAATTCAAGGCTCCAATGGGCAAGATTCTGTCTTGGAGAGAGGGGAGAAGGCATGCGCTTTGGCCAAATGCTCACATCATCATTTGTACAGGATGATGCGTGGCATAAAACGACCATTCCACTGTAGAGTAATCAGTCGCTTCTGCGCAGGGCATGATCAAATCACATTAAAGCGGGAAGGAGCATCGTCCTTGTCCAATAAATGCAGTTGATCTACTGTACGAGCATCCCTTCAGTGCACATTCTAGACTTGCATTCAAGCGCGGATATTCTGGGCGAAGCAATTACATAAACACCATTGACTAACACTCCGCTGAGCGTCGTCTGACTGTCTCGTCAGTTGAGCTGCATGTCCAGCAGCCTGCACTTGGAGTCTGGATGGTGCAGAATCGGCCGAAACGAGATTCGAGTTGACAGGCACGCGCTTGGAGCGTAATAATATCCTACTAAATGTACAATTACCCCTTTTTATCCTATAACCTTTCTTTTTAGATATCTCTATGACATGTATTTATGAATCTTTAATTGATGTCTAGGTTGATTTTCATAAACGACCGACCCTTCAGAAACTAATATCTGCTAGTACTGATCTGTTTCCTGTCACAGCGACGAATCATTACACAGAAATGATTCGCTGTCCTGCTGTGATGAGTCGTAAACATGTCTCTGTGAGCTTTAGTGGGTGAGTCTTCAATGACTTGAGCTGAGTAAACACAGTAAAAGCCAAGTTATAAATTAAAAACCAGCTCAGCTATACAAACGACTAACTGTATCTCCAACCACTCAGCCAGAACACAAGCTCTGTTGAGTTGTAGAATTTTAGGCTTCGAGTGCCAGAGCGAAGATTGTACTGTATGTACCACGTTGTGAAAGCTGTTGAAGAAATTGAGCTCTTTGTCCCTCCAGCTGGCGAGAAGGCACGCATCTCGGAGGATTTGCTGGCCGGACATCCTCCTTTCTTTCTTTCTGTTCGCTTTCTGTTCGAAGCTTCACAGGCCAATTGCTTGCATGGCGGTGCTTGCCAAGATGCTGAGGTTTCGGTGGCCGCCCTTTTGTCTCATCTGCACAGCAGCCGAGCCTTTGTAGTTCTGGTTTTCGGCGCTGCAATTGGCGCGAGGCACGCGCCTCCCGTGGTCTCAGTCGCTTATTGTTGTGCAACAGAGGAGCGAAGCAGTTCCACTGGTGGACAGCGATCACGGTCTCTCATATTTATGGATCAATCGCTCGTCGCACGAATCGCTTTCATGGAACCGTTGTTGGTCACCAGTGGTATCAGGCAAAGTTGCGTTCTACGCTCACTTTCACTCTTGCGCTGCAGTCCCCATGGCGTCGCAAGTTCTTGCAGTCACGCCCTCACGAAACGCGAGCGAATCGCCTGCGGCCGACGTCTTCTTCGAGTCCAAGTCGCCTGCCATCGATGACAAGCAGCTCGAAGACGGCGGTGCGCTGCGTCCTGGAGGCACCCCGTCGGTCTGGTCGCTCAAGCACATCGGTCTGCTCGTGCACATCGCGTCGGTCGGTGTCATCTACGGCGTCAACTCGGGCGTCATCTACTCGGTGCTCAACAACTACCTGTACATGTCGACCTCGCTCGTGGCCACGGCCCAGGCGCTTGTGCGTGTCCCGCGTGCGCTTCGCTTCTTCGCTGCCGTCTTCACGGATTGCTACCCGATCTTCGGCTACCGCCGCCGCCCGTACCTCATCATTGGCTGGACGCTCACGTTTATCGCGTGCCTGCTCATGGCCGCAATCCCGCTGGGCGATCCCTACTACACCGACTCGTCGCTCGTGGACGTCGATGTGGACGACATGACGGCCGAGCAGCTCAAGACGATCAACTTCGGCGCGCCTGACAAGGGCATCAAGCTCATCATCCTCTTCATGGTGGCCAATTTGGGCACGGTCATCGCGTTCGGCGCCTCGGACGGCTACATGGTCGAGCTCTCGCAGCGTGAGCCCGAGAGCGTTCGTGGCACCACCCAGCTCACGGTCTCGCTCGTGCGTAACGCGTTTGCTATCTTCTCTGCGTTCATGACGGGCCTGGGCCTCAACGGCGTGGACTACGGCGGCACTTTCTCCTGGACCATGGGCTTCAGCGCCATCATGTGGATTTGCACGTTCTTCGCGGCCATCACGATCCCGGCCTGCTACTTCTGCATCACGGAGGAGACGACGGATCGCAAGTCCATGCGCAAGTTCTTCGGCGAGATCTACGAGATGATCCAGCAGCGCGTGTTCTACCAGGTCATCTTCTTCCGCTTCTTCCGCCAGATCTTCTCGCTCTTCTCCGTCACTGCGTCTAGTGTCGTCCAGAGCACCTACGCCAATGTCACGCCGCTCAACGATGGTATCGCCACAATGCTCTCGTCTCTAGTGACCGTGCTTTCGCTCGCCATTATCCGACGCTGGGGTCTGCACTGGAGCTGGCAGGCTGTCGTGGTCGGGTGCCAGTTCTTCGTCGTGATCATCGACGCCTTCCCGACCTTCTTCACGATCTGGAACGTGTACCGCAGCCAGTGGTTCTGGCTGGGCGTGCCTCTGCTCGAGGAGTTCCCCAACAGCATCGGTGACTTCATCGCCACTCTATTCGTGATCGAAATCTCCGATGTGGGCAATGAAGCCACGGTCATGGGCCTCATGATCACGATCTCGGCGCTCGGCACGCCGTTCTCCACCGTGATGTACAAATCCGTGGACAGCTACTTCGACATCACGCGCAAGTTCGTCGTCAAGGACGACCACCACGTGCACTCGCAGCTCACGTACGCCTACCTGATCGCGTACGGATTCAACCTGTTCTCGACCGTCTTCGTGTACTGGCTGCCGCGCCAGAAGGCTGAGGCCCGCGAACTCAAGATCTCGGGCGGCAAGAACAAGCTCCTTGGCACGATCACTGTCATCTACCTCGTGTTCGCGTTCTGCTGGATCATCATGACCAACGCGCTCAGTCTGTCCACCTCGACCTCGTGCCTGCGTATCGCCGGTGGCAGCGGCTGCTAGATGCTGTCGATAGAACGCGGCCCCCGCGTATGTATTTCTTGTGATTCCGTGACAAGAAATCTCGCAAGTTCAGCTGAGCTCAATATATTCTAACGGTTTTGCTAATAAAACGCTTGTCTCGAAGTTGAAGTTGACTGTTGGATCCACATATACATGTAGCCATCCACGTCAGACTTGATTGCTGTTTGTTCAGTTCAGTGTTACTGAACTGGAAGTTGGTCTCAGGTACATAAACCCAGAACCCATCCGGATACCTGAGGGCTGCTTTATGAGCCTTTCATGACCTGAACATCTCCAGCGTCAGATTTTTATTTGAGCGATCTCTAACTCAGAGTGATTCTCTTGGATGCCAATCTGCATGCGATGTACGCAATCTCCGTAGCCTCCGATGCCAGAGAGTGCATCAAAGATCGCGACCACACGACCGGACTCATCCAGCTCCAGAATGCTGCTATCGATGCCACAGCACGCGATCAGATGCCAGAACGAGTCGCGTCTGTTGGCAGCGTCTCTTTGCAACAGCCTCTCACGGCTTGCAGACTCTTGGCATGAGAGCAATCGATTTGGCGTCGGCGCTGCTGCTGCTTCTGCTCACGCGCTCAGCTTTCGTTGTGCTCGCGTGTCCGTCTGTGTGTCGATGCATCGGCGTAGCACGCGTGGCCGTTTACTGTGACTACCGCGGGCTCACGGTACAATACGCAACATATCCATCTCAGAGAGATCTTTTTCTGATCGAATCGTGCTTCTCTCAGGCCATGCCGACGGATGTTCCTCTAGCCACAACGCATCTGTACGTGCTACTTTGACCACAACTTGATGGGCCAAATACGGATGAATCACTCGTGTTCGCTGATGCCGCCAGATTCCTCATGGGCAACAACTTTACGCGCGTGCAGTCATCAATGTTCGTAGGCTACGTCACTGATGATAGCGGCGCGTACACCTCCGCGACGTCGCTACTCACGCAACTCAAAGTCATGTACGCTTGCGCTGTGTATGTCGCTGCGGAGACAATGCGTTAAATGATTGTTCTCGCGATGTGCAGCCGCCTCGACCTGAATCCGATCGCAATCGTGAACGAACACGCCTTCGAAGTCGCGTCATCGCTTGAGCTCATGTAAGTAATCCGGACCGTTGCAGATGATGCAGATCTCATTTCTGTGGCTGTGTCTGCATGCAGATATCTGCCTTTCGATGTCAAAATCGAGCGACAGGCGTTTGTAGAAATGAAGTACGACAAGCAAACCTTCGACGGCTTCACGCGCGTGCCAGATAATCCGCTCGAGGATCCACTCTTCGCTGCGTTTTCAAAATATTAATTGCGTACCTACTTGTATCTACGGCGGACCACGCGACTAATCCTCGGATAACTGTGTTTCTTCATCAAAGATCCCGTTGCCCCCACCTTCGCGCTGGCTGTCGACGCTCTCGTCCAGGCTCATCATGAGCCATCGCTGCGATTTCTTTGGCTCGACCTTGGACGTTGGTGCATCGTTCGTTTCTGTGGTGGTCTCCTCGAAGGCATCACCTTCTTCCGCTTCTCTGCTTTTGGAGCTTCCCTCGTCTTCGTCTTCCTCATTCTTTTCCATCTCGTTCTTTTCCTCGTCATCTTCGTCCTCCTGCTCATTATCTGCGTCAATGACTACAACCTCTTCCTCTTCTTCAGCGTTCTTCTTCTCTTGTTCCCCTTGAGTTTCAGTTTCTTCAATCATCGTTACGTTATCCTTATCTTCTGAAGTTCGATCTTGTTTTTCCTTCGTCGGAGATGGATCTTCTGCGAGTGGCTGAGTCGGTGCTGGGTTTGGAGACAGTGGAGGAGTCGCAGCACCATTACGACTGGGACTTGCAAATTGCAGCTCCGTAGCCTCTTCCTCGTCCGCATCATTAGGCTCTTCAACGGAATGACGAATCAAATTTTCAGCTGCTGCCAGAGCAGCTTCTTGGTCCATCGTCTCGGGCTCCTGTTCCATTGTCATCTCTTCTTCGTCGTCGATTTCGATTGCGGACGTGACGTGCGATCCTTTCTTTTCGGCCTTTGCAGCAACAATGCCTTCTCCAGCGGCGCGTTGGCACTTAATCACTTGCTCACTCAATTCTCGCAGGTACTTTCGCACACCAGCAAGTCGAGTGTCCAGCAAAACGCTTTCTTGGTGAGCTCCACGTTTGTTCTCTGCCTCTTGCAAAGCTTTCGATTGGAGCTTGGTGAGCTCAACTTGAAGAGATGCCTTCTCGCTGACTGTCGTCCTCAACTGAAACACACATGACCGAAGTCAGCATGATGTCTCACTCACAGAGCTCTTTGGAAATCAGACTTACCTGCTCTTCAAGGGAATTGATCTTTGCAATGGCCGCATCACGTTCCGCTGTGCGCTCTTTACTCTCTTGGTCGCATTCCGTAAGCACAGCTGCCTGAATATTGAATTTCTCATGACCAATCTCCAAGTCCTGTTGTGCCTGATTGAGGCTTTTCTTCAATGTTCCGACTTCATTCTTCAGCGTTTCAACCTGTCCCATGAAAGTCTCTAGTTTCGTGTGCGACACTTCCAGTTGAGCCTCCAACGTGTTCCCACGTTGCTCCGCACTCTCCAGCTTCTCCGCTAGCACCATCAGTTCTTGTTCGGAATCATGAAGCGTCTCTTTCAGCTTGACTTCGCGCTCAGCAGCTTCTTCCAGTCGCTTTCGCAGGATCTGGTTGTCATTGTGGATCTGAGCAGTCGCATCCAGTCGGTCGTTTTCGTCGCTCTTGGCCCCTTCTTCCGCATCCGATTTGTTTCGCGCCTCGCTCTCGCTGTTCATCGTCGCGTTCAAATCGCTCTCACTCGTATCAAACATCACACGGCGGCGTTTCGTTTGCACTGGCTGAGTCAACGGGACCGACGCACTCGGGCGAGCTGTTCCGACATCAGGAGTTGGTACTGCGCCTCCGACGCTGGCTTCATCACGCAGTGTGATATTCTCAGGTGTAAATCCATTCGGTCTATCGCACACAAAGCATGGCAACGTGAGCGCAACAAACGCCTTCAATGGACCATCCGCGCACGTACAAGATCTCAAACTTGTACACCGTCGGCGAAATCGCTATACAAATATGACCGACTTCCATCAGTACATCACCTCAGCGCATCCACTTGAACGCAATCGACGCACCTCGAGACTGCAGGCCTGGCTTGGTGAAGTGCACTGTGATGTTCGGTGTCAACACGGCGGTCTTGCCCTTGCCGATGAGCACCTCGTTGAGGAAAATGCCGTTCAAACTGATCACAAGAATCCATGAGACAGAATCCTCCATTGCCAGACACAGCAGCAGCCTCACCTCTTGTCATGGAGCGTCACCACCGGCTCCTTGGTCTCCTCGTCGTAGTCCAGCACCATGATGCAGTGCTACGCACAGAAAGATCCGGTCAGTTCAACTTCCGCCAGTGATTGATCTCAGACGTAGCAACCGTACGAGGCCGCTGATGAAGGGCTTGTCCAGCACGATGTCCGCCCGCGCGGCGCTGCGGCCGATCTTGTGCGTGCTGCGGCTGAAGTAGATGTGGTCGCTCTCGTCCGCCGGCTCCTTGGACACGAGCTTGAGGCGGCCCCACGGCTCCAGCGCCCCCGCCATTTTGCTCCTTCGTGCGCTTTTTGAGCTTTCAAACGCCCGCGAGCGGGGCGCACGGGGAAGTACCGGTAATAAATCGGTATGTTGGCAGCTGGAAACGGTAGACGCTAGATTTGCATAGAAATGGCTCATGGCAACAACGGTATATTTAGCGCGGCAACATGGCGAGCGTCCATTTCTTGAGAATGGCAGCGAGTTGTGATGACTCCAGGACGTTCTTGGAGGTGGCGAGCAGCTTGAGCACTTCCTCACAGCGTGCTTTGCGCAGAGGCTCTTCTCCAGTCGCGACGAGTTGGAAGTAACCCACGCAAGCGCCACGTTTGGCCTCCCAATACTCTGGATCCGGATCCAGACGCTCGAGCACGTCAAAGGCCTTAACAGCGAGATAGAAGTTCTTCATCTGTAGGTCATGACACCAGAAGACCATCAGCGGAGTAGACACCACAATGTCATTCACGTTATTAGACTGAGGCTTTACCTTGTAAAAGTCATTCGCGATCAGCTTCAGCAGCTTGAGGGCGTCGGAGGCGTTCTCCATGCGCAGATACAATTCCCACGCGAGGTCGGCGTGGGTCTTATTGTAGATGAAGCATCTCGATAACCACGCACAGTACGTCAACTGCGTCTTCAATGACTCGCTCTGAACGCGGGACAGCACTTCTTCGGCCTCGCTGTAGTTGCCAGAGGCCGCGAGACTGATGCCGTAGTTCCAGTTGAACGCGTCGTTCCCGATCAAATACGGCGCGATGGAGTTGAGATATACGTTGGCTTCGTCAAACTCCTTTCGGAGGATGTGATAGGACGCCATGCACTGTCGCCCTGTGATCGTGTCGATGTCCTTTGGAAAGGAACCAACAGCCTACGATCAAATGGATATGAGATACAGCCAGTGTTCTGATACCAAAGAATCCACTCACATGAAAGTACTTTTCAGCCAGGAAGACGTGGTCTTTCGAGTCTGTCTGTTCTCCGATCGCTCCATGCAGAATGGCCTTCACGATGTTCTCCGTCGGTGTCGAAGGCTCCAAATCCTCCACGAGTTCAAAAGCGCGTTCGTAGTCTCGTTGATGGAGGTAGAACAGCACCAGATTCATCTGAGCCTCATCGATGCGGCCTGAGAGCGATCTCAGCATATGCAGCGCGTTGCTTCCTGATGAGACTGATGAGCCATTTTGAGCCTCTTCGAAGACCACCATGTTGTGCGTCACGACGTCGCGCATGCCCATCTCGTCCTGCGCACTGTTCTGACTGAAGCTGTCGAGCGCACACGGATGCGACGGGTGCTCTTTGATGAACGCGTCGAGCTCCTGCTTGGCCTCACGCCCGCTGTAGAGATGGAAGTAGTTGCATGCCTTGAGGTTCGTCGCCATGAAGCTATCGCGGTGATTTTCCAGGTACACGGCCAGCAGCTCGAGCGACACGTCGTAGTAGTCCATCTTGAGATAGCACATGCTGAGGTAGACATGGAGAGCACCGAGCTCTCCTCGATGCGACACGAGCAGTCGCTTGTAAATGTCGATTACTTCCTCGTAGTTCTGTTGCAAGAAGCTCGTGTAAGCCAATGCGATCTGATCTTGGGGGCTCGACGACGAGAGCTGTTGATACCGATCCAGCAGTACACCCTCTCCGTGCTTGCGCTGATGCGCTGTGAGGTATAGCAGACGATTGCAGAGTGCGTGTCTTGGCGTACGTAATGCTGCTTGTTCGGCTTCGTCGAACATCTGCAGGTAATAGAGACAACAGGCTCGACTGAGTCGCCAGCTTTCGGAGGCTGATGTCGTTGGATCCGCCGACTGCCGCTCATTGTCACTTTCACTGTTCACTAGCTGATCGAAATACTCGAGTGCTTGAGCAAACGCGCTGCTCTGGAAGTGGCAGTAGGCCAACCACCAAGTCGTCTTCTGCCAGGGCGTCAATGAGGCAGCAGTCGATGGCACCTGGACGTCCTTGTTCAGCCGCAAGAGCGCGATCGCGCCGCTAAAATCCCGACGCTTGAGGTACACATCCAGATCCACGAGTGCGTCCTTTGCCTTCTCTGCTGCTCGTGAAGGAGCTACGGCCTTAGATCCAGCCTGCGCCTCCTTCCGCCTCCCAACGAACATGATATGGTACAGTAGGCGTCTCTTCGTGCATAATCTTGCTGTAAACGGTACATTTACCGTTTACAGATCGGTAAAAATGCAAACGCACGTGAGGGTGGGATGACCTGCCCAATTGCAGTTCCACATACAAATCCCAAGTGTAGCGCACCGGTGGCTGTACCGGTATTGCCCATTTCGCGCATTCAAACCCAAATGGCGGCAGCCGCGCAGCAGGAGCTGGCGCCGTGGGGCCGGCTGCGGCTCACGTCCAAGAAGCCGACGCGCGAGAGCGAGACGCTGGATCTGCGGCGCAGCGTGCACCGCATCGGCCGCCTGCCGTCCAAGGCCGACCTCGTGGTCAATCGGCCGTACATCAGCGCTCTGGTACGCGTTGATGCACTGATGGAGCTGCGTGTCGTCCCCTGCGCTAACGTGTGTTTAATGCGACAGCACTGCGTCATCGAGCTCGTGGAGAGCGAGCAAGGAGAAGCCCCGCGTGTGGTTCTTAATGACCGAAGGTGCGTCGTGTACTAGCGAATAGGCTGATGGGTTGATGACCTGACCTAGTGTTCACTGGTCCATAGTAAGGTCGGAGTGTACGTGAACGGCGCTGTCGTGGGTAGTGGGAACTCCAAGGAGCTGCAGGAGAAGGACTTAGTGCGCATCACTAGGCCTGGCGCGTTGATTCGAGGTGCTGCTGGTTCGTAGCTCTTTGCGTTCAGCCGTAAGGATTGTTGTACTCAATGTGCTCTTGTGCTCAACAGATGTCCTTGCCTACGAGTTTGAACTGCTGCCTGGGGGATTCACGTCTGATGCCATCAGCAAACGAGCTCGTGATGCTCCGCAAGCGCATCGAGAACTCTCTGCACTCGACCATTCGCCGAAGACCCCAGTCGCGACACGAACGCGGTCGAATGATTCTTCTCTGAAACGGAAGGCAGAGAGTCAGGCGGAGGAGAAGGACTCGGAGCCTCCGACCCCATCAACGCAGCTACTTCAGGACACACCACCGCCAGCGCCTGCACCAGCGCCGAAGCGCAGACGCGTAGCATTTGTCTCCCAGGATTCTGGGACCCAAGCCAGTCAACCGCAGACTGAGGAGAACAACGTGAGCCAACAACTGGCAGCAGCGAGAGCAGAAATTGAAGCGCTGAAGCGGGTTGTTACAAACACGGAGACTAATGTTGCGGCACGTGATGTGGAGATCAGCACTTTGAAGACAGAGATTCGGGATCAGCAGCAGAAATTGAATTCGACATCTGCGAAGCTCGAAGAGTGCGAGCAAAAACTCCAAACAGTTGCAAAGGAAGCTGCTGCTGAAAAGCGCATTTTGAATGCCGAGCTGACTCAGGTGAAAGCAAATCTTGAGTCTACGAGCACAAGTCTGGACGAAGAGTTTACCAAGAACACGAAGCTCAAGGTGGAATACAAGAGCCTGGAAGCTGAACTCAAGGAGACTCATGACAAACTGCTAAACGCATACGAGCAGGTTGGTCACTTCAGCGAATCCCCCCTGCGAGCATCGAGATTACTAACCAACCGATATTTGTAGGCAGACAGAAAGGCGCTACCGAATGGTAATGGACGCCTTGCTGTTGGTGGCAAGTAAGTATTGCTGTGTTTTCAGTGTAGGACACAATTACCTTTTGTTCTGACCTCATATTTGCCTCATCTTGCCAGACTGGATCCTGAAGTCATTCTCTCAATTCGAACGGAGTTCGAGGTTTTGTCGGCTAGCTTTTTGAACCACATTTCGCGACATATCGATAGTGTACTCCCGTCATCACCTGGAGGAAGAGGAGCCGACGATTCGCTAACAGCTACGCAAAATTCGGAAAGGTCTGTGACAGACTTGACGCCATTTTCCACCGATTCGTCAGCAAGCCAGCAGAGTGAAGAAATGACCCAACCTGGAACAATTACGACGGTTGATACGCAACCGTCACAAGAACCAGGATTTGAATCGCAACCGAGCTCAAACGAGATGAACAGTAGTACTCAAGATTCACTCGCGTCTGGTAGTTCGTCAGCTTCAAAGACCCCACCGACCCCAGCATTGCGACGCGCTCAACCAACACTACGCCAGCAAGCAGACGGATCACAAAACCTTCAGGATTCTATTACGTCGAGCAGCTCCTCTTCTTCCAAAACCCCTCCGACCCCAGCTACGCGACGCCCACTATCTTTGCGCAGGAAGGAGCAAGATGTGGCAGCGAAAGACAATCAAGAAGATGAAAACCAGAACACAAGTAACCGACCTCGAACGTCAGTGAGTGGTGTTCGCTGGCAGACCGAAGAAGAGCGCAAGCACAATGAGAGTTTTGAAGAAGAAACCCAGGAAACGCAGTTTTGATCATATAGAAAACCTACGGCTTTAGCAGTTGATAGACATACGTGCTTTGAGTGTGCTTGCTCAATTACACAACAAGAGTGACATGGAAAATATTGTCTTTTGAAGAATTGGGATCTGGAAAATATAAAGAGGGTATGTATAATTCCTTATCGTGTTGTCTAGCGTGCAAGACTATAGCTATTTTGTAATGTATCTGTATGGTTCTGAAGATTTGACTCGACAGTCTTGTGCCGAGATTCGTACCCGGAACAGTATGAGACTACTATTTCTCTGAGCGTGAGAAGTAGAGTCCTTGCTTATGACCATCGGGTGATTTAAATGATGATAGCATGCTGGAAATTACGAGCATCCAGAGCCACCAGCGATGCGCATGCACCGAGTTGACTTGAAGAGACTCAATATGTTGGTCATCACGGTCCATGCGAACGCAAACACAAGATACAAGACCGTCAAGTTACCGAGCAGTTTGTTCTTGTGTCCGGCGCGCTTCAGCTCACGAGCTTCCGCTTTTTGCCGCGGCAGCCAAACCACGAACACGACCGAGAAAATGTTGAGTGCATAGGCGATCAAGTACACGTACGTGAGTTGGGCATGCACGTACGGGTCGTCCTTGTCCACAAATCTGCGCTCAATGTCAAAGTAGCTGTCCACGGACTTGTACAGCACTGTGGCGAAGGGCGTTCCGAGGGCTGTGATTGTGACCATGAGGCCCATGATAGTGGCCTCTCGGCCAGGCTCACAGATTTCAACCACAAACAACGTGGCTATGAAGTCGCCGATGCTGGTGGGAAACTCCTCGATAAGCGGCATGCCGAGCCAAAACCACTGGCTACGATAGACGTTCCAGATCGTGAGCAAGGTGGGAATCGCGTCCAGTAGCACGACTCCGAACTGACAGGCGACCACGACAACCTGCCAGCTCCAGTGGAGCCCCCAGCGTCGAATGATGCACAGCGACACCACTGCAACCAGCGCTGAAAGCATGGTCGCGATGCCGTCGTTCAGCGGCTCGACCTTGGCGTAGGTGCTCTTGATTATGGTAGAGGCCGTGACTCGGAAGAGCGAGAAGATCTGGCGGAAGAACCGGAAGGCGATGATCTGGTAGAAGACGCGGTGCTGCATGAGTTCCAAGAGCTCTCCGAAGAACTTGCGCATGGACTTGCGCTCCGTTTTCTCCTCCGAGATGCAGAACCAGCAAAGCGGAATGGTGACAAATGCGAATGCCGTGCAGACCCACATGATGTTGTTAAAGCCCATCGACCAGCTGAACGTGCCGCCGTAATCCACGCTGTTGAGACCAAAGCCCGTCATGAACGCTGACAGAACTGCAAATGAATGGCGGACGACCGCGAGCGTCAGCTGCACGGAGCCGCGCACATCCTCTGGCTCACGTTGAGAGAGCTCGACCATGTATCCATCCGAAGCGCCGAACGCGATGACTGTGCCCAGATTGGCCAGCATGAAGAGGAAGATGAGCTTGATGCCGTTCGTGGGCGCGTCAAAGTTGATGGTCTTGAGCTGTTCGTCGGTCATTTTGCTGATACTGACATGCGCCAGTGATGAGTCGGTGTAGTATGGCTTGCCCAGCGGCAGCACGGCCATGAGGAAGCACGAGAGGAACGTGAGCGCCCAGCCAATGATGAGGTACGGGCGGCGGCGGTAGCCGAAGATCGGGTAGCAGTCCGTGAACACGGCCGCAAACATGCGTAGCGACCGTGGGATGCGCACGAGCGCATGGGCTGTGGCCACGAGCGTCGCCGACATGTACAGGTAGTTATTGAGCACCGAGTAGATCACGCCGACGTTGACGCCATAGATCACGCCCACAGACGCGATATGCGCCAGCAGACCGATGTGTCTCCGCGAAAAGACTGAAGGGGCGCCGCCAGGACGCAATGCTCCGCCTGGCAGCAGCTCGCCATGAACTCGAACGAGCGGCGACTTGGGCTGATAGATGCTGCCGTAGTTCGGGACGTCGAACGTTTGGTCGGTGGGCAGCAGCGGCGCTTGAGGAGCCATAGCGAAAGAGCAGAAGTGCCCAGCCAGCAGCTTGAGGCCATGCAAACTGCTGCAGCGCCGACCGAGGGAGAGGTTCAGTCGAAGTGAACGAGTGTACCTGGCTATAAGAACACCCCAAATCCATCATGAAGGACTGGTTGAAGATTCAACAGCAGGCTTCGGTATCGGTTCCTATTGAGAGGTGGCGAATGGAAGGTCTCACTTGATCCCGGTGGTCAGGGAGTGGTACTCGGCTCTGCGCCTATCTGCTGCCAGCTGCAACAGCGCGTGCCTTTTGCCAATGACGTGAACGGCGGCGACAGCGTGGCCCAGGACCTCTCCTCTGGTCTCATGCAAAAAAGGAGCCTACAGATGCGCAAGTCAACGCGCATCTTCATCTGTGAACGCACGCGACGGATTCAGAACCCACGTCGACTGGACTGCACCACTGGACACTGGAGAGGGCGTGACTGGGGAAGGCTTGTCTGCTGCTTCATGTGCGCTGGAAAGCTGAGATCGCCATGCAAATCCTGGATCTGTATCCATTTCATCAGACCTAGCCCTAGGCAAAGTATCTCATGCTGATAACTGTTCATGAGCCACTGGTTTGTATTGAGCAGACAACCCTCTGCACCAGAAAGCTGACCAAAGGAAGGGACTTCCATGTCTTGTGAAAGTTCGCCAGAGGATTATGCTCCTATCACCTCAAATACACAAGATCCTGGTTGCGGTTATCCTTTGGGTACAGATGCTGCGTGGCTTCAGCCAATGAGAGACGCTCGTGCACCAGATGATAGTGGTGTCAAGATTCAAATGGGAGGGGGGAAATGCCAGCAGAGATCTGAACTTTGAAGTTCTGCCGTCACTCAATCAATTAGGATATCAGACACAACGCCAACCGAGAGCTCTGCGCAAAATAAATCTCAACACTCTGACTCTTTGAGATCGCATTGTTAGACCTTCACGTCATGCAAGAAGCTGCCGAAAGGCGTCAAGAAAAGCTTCTGCGTCTTCCGTCGCTTGGTTGGCGAAGTAGTCGTTCCAGAACGATTCATCTCGAGCTTTGTTGACTGTTGTTTTTATGCCGAAAAACGATTCCGTCGTTTCAAGAGCAAAAATGACCGGCGAAGTCGCGTTTGGTTGACCCATAGGAAGGTTTGAAGACCCAGTGGCTGACGAATTCATGACCAAAGAGAGAGCCGTGGTGTCGGTGGCCCTCTAGGCATCACGAAAAGAAGCCAATCATAACTGGAAAACCCATATCGTCAAACATATTCATCCCAAAATGTCACGAGTACGCTTGAAGTGGTGGATTGGGCAATTCACATCACTTTTCGACGAAAGGTGTGAGGTTCTGGACCTACGTCAAGTCAATTGAAATCCGCAAACGGGATAATATCCATAGGATTGAGCTGTACGGTGGCTTCCACAAACGCTGAGTCGCAAACCAGCTGACACCACCGGTGGTGACTGCCAAGGCGCTTGGGCCACGCTGACGAGTTGTTGAGAATTAAAGCCGGTATAAGCGCGACTACCACCACGTAGATAATCACCTGCAGTACAAAGGTCCAAAACGTCGCGACGCAGCATTATTGAGATCGTCTACCTGCACCTGTCAAGACAAAGAACATGATGTGGCTGTTCCAGTACGGCACCGCGAACGATATCATTGATGTTGGTCAGAACGGGCAGTCTCTGTCCTTCAGCTCTAACATCGTTCAAGAGCGCGTGGTGTTATCAACTCCATCCAACTCGTCCATCATTACCTACGGCGTGTGTGGACTCATTGCGGTACTTTCAATTGTGGTGTCAGTTATGGCCTATCGGCGAAATGGACTTGGGTCTGAGCGACCAGTGCTCGTGCGCACAGTGGCAGAAGTGATGGTGCAGGATTATCGGTATCTACCAGCCTTTTTAACGTGCTACGTGCATTCAACCCAGGATGGCAACGCTATTGACCGTGACTCCATATTCGGTCTGTCTTCAGATGAGCCCAAGCCGCTGCAAGGATTCGACATCCGAGGCTTACAACTATCGAGCCGCAAATCCCACGACCGTCAATGGTTGTCTGACGCTCCGCTCCACTTGGCTCAAGAAAAAGCGTAGACTTTGAATTGAAAATGAAAAAATATGCGCACAATATAGCTCAAATACTAATGATAAACAAGGGTCATCTACACTTTGAGGTCGCCATTACAATCTTGTTCAAAGGCAGCCAAATTATGGATTCACGGTCGGTAGTATCCACTAGCGTTGACGAGTGCTTCAGAGTTCCCCCAATTCCATTAAATACTTCCGTGCTTTCCGTCGCTTGATTTGCAAGCTCACTCCCCATTCATCTCAGGTTTCATTGACTGTCGTCCGGATATCGAATATCATCGTTTTCAGAGCAAAGATGGCATGCAAAGTTGAGTTGTTTTTTGCCCATGGGAAGAGTTGACGAAGAACAAAGAGATGAATCCATCGCCTAAGCAGTGTTGGTGCTTCCATTTGGCATCATATAGTGCGTAAAGCCATATGACACAGTGGCATTGGGATCGCCTTCATCAAACAAGTTTAGGGGGGGGCTGTTTGAAGAGTTCGATTCTTGATCGCATTTACAACGAAAGGTATGCAACTCTGGAGGGTGTTCATCAGATACCATTGAGATCAGCAAACGCGAAAATGGGATCTCCTCATGGACTTTAACTGCGGCATTCGTGGGCTCAAGCCATGAGTGACGAGCCGGCCCATAATGCGGCGGAGCCACCCATGCTCAGATCCCAAATTTCGAAAACTGGGTTCGACTGGGGCAACCAACACCTACGGCTGATTACAAAGTGTAATGAATCATAACACAGAACATGCTCAATCCATAAAATTGAACGGATTCACGTTCTTTCGGCCACGTTCGACTACACCCATGGCCAGTTTGCAGCGCTGCCCATCCCTTCCAATAAAATGCAGTTCTTCAAAATCATTCCAAACAAACCTGGCGACCCAAAGCCAAAAACCATTGCCGCTTCGTGGTCGCCAACTTTTATCAGCACATCACCGAGGAATCCTTCCACGAGTTACGTGGCGAAATTTGTGCCTAAGCAGGTGTGGGTACAAATCCTGCGGTCGGAGCCTAAGTAAGTTCAGCAGGATCCAGCGGCTGGCAGTGCACCGAGTCTGTTTCTCGCTGCTGGGGTTCTCTTCAAGCAGACCTTATTCTTAGTCCACGATTCGCAGCATGAGGACCCCGCAGGAAGCGCCGCAATCACTGGATTTCGATGACGAGACCTTCCTGAGGCCTCCGCCGTGCGATGCTCAGCACGGATTGCACCTGTCGGGATGCCAAAGCCCCGAGAAGAATGACGGCCCATCCGAAACCTTGTTGGAGTTCCATATCCACCCATGGCGACTGCTGATAGCATCCATCGTGCTCTCGTCTTTGCTCGTGGTCATCACCATCGCACTCGAGCAAGGCTTCGAGCTCGCTACCATAGCACCAGGAGAGTCACTGTCCTGGTCTCTCCTGAGAAGCTCTAACATCTCGGAGCAGATCGACGACCTCAATAGCTACAGTGGCAATGTTGCGTCGGCGCTTGGCGCTCTATGGACCTTCGCACTTCAGCTGATTGTCTATGTGTTTGTACTCGCGCTAATACCCGGATTGATGATCGACAACTCGTCAGTGTGGGCCAAGCTGGCGCTCTTGGCAATCACTGGTGGCGTTGGCTGGTTGGCCACCCAGGGCTTTGTGGCCACAAACGTGCAGCTCAAGCCTATGGAAACGATTCCCGTTCTCTCGTTTGCTGATCTCAATGGATTTGATGGAGATCTCATGAACACATTCCAGAACTTTACGCCTTTCGTCGGAAACGCGATCGCGAATCCTCAGCCGAGCACGTCGACGCTATTGCGAACAGCTATCGCAGGCGCGTATCCCCGTGAGCGGGTCGCTTGCAACGTGTTTGACGAAGGTGATCACGATGTCTCGGTGTCGTATGGCTTTTCTAGTTCCGACTGGCTGCGGTATGTGATGCCGAGTGGCTCCACAGACACGGCAACTCTGGCTTTGGTCACAAATACGTCATGGTTGGCTTCGTCGGAGCTTCCCATAAGCCAAACGAACGCGACTTCACTCGCCATCTTTGCTCTCGAGATGTCTGAATCGTTCTTCAGCGTGCACGCGACCGTGAACGTGACTCGCTACGAGTCTCTGTGGAGTGAATACGGGAACCAACCGATGGAAGAAACCGATGCGTTCCTTGGTGCGATGCAGCAGCTTGTCCGCTCCACTTTCTCCGACCAGAAGAACTATTTCCAGCACTTCTCAACCGAGGATAGCACTGTGGAGTTCACGCAGACGCATCTGTCTGATAAAATCACGTTCGATGCTGTCACGATCGAGATTCCGCTCAAGCGCAACTTTTTCAGTCGCACACTCACGACTGCTTTGAGCAACAGCAGCTCTGATGCAAGTGGCAATACGCTCACGTACACGTCGAACCCTGTGGATGTCGCGGACGGAGAAGACGCTATCTATGAGTTGGCAGTCTGGGAAGACTGCTCGCCCAATGGCTGCATGCTCACAGGAGGGCTGGACGAAGTGAACTCTAAAGGAGTGGTGACGTACCCAGACAGCCAGGTGCTGGCTGTGCGGATCTGTTTGGACTCGAACGGCAACGAAGATCCACTAGAGACGATTGGGGACTGCCGGTATGGACGCTCACTCGATTCGTTTCTGGTTTTCAGCGTTGCGAGTCGGATCGAAGGCGATTCAATGACCATTGACAGTGAAGAGTCGATCAATACTCGAGTTCGTGAGCTTGAAGACACTAAAGACAATGAAAGTGAAGAAGATACCGACGCTCAATTTCGTGAGCTCGATGATGAAGATGAATCTCGTGGCCAATTCAGTGATTGTGGAGCTCTAATGGGTCACGACTTTAGAGTTCTGGCATTCTCCGATATTAATTTTGATGATGATTCAACGACTGGATCTAGTAATTTCAGCAACCCGAAAAACGAGATCCCAGGCGGTGACCCCACAACGCAGGCACCGTCGACTGGCACCACAACAAACGGTATTACAGTCACGACTGACACTGCTGCACCGAGAGCAACCACTGTAACTCCCACAACAACTGCACCAGCCACTACCACGACGCAGCATCCATCGTCAACGACTAAAACCCCCGATGTCACGACGAAAACGCCCGCAGCCACGACGCAAACGCCAGAGACAACGACGCAAACACCAGTAGCCATGACAACAGCCCCTGATACTATAACGCAAACGCCAGCAGCCACGACCAGAACACCTCAAACGACAAGTCAACCATCAGCTGAAACTCCATCTCCCTCGTCTCAATCTGCAAGCAATGGGCAAATTTCATCGGCAAGTTCGAGTGGAGCAGCATCGAGCAGCACCAGCTCTGTAACCACAGGGATTGCACCGAAAGGTAGCTCGGTCGCTGACTCCACATCAGCAAACGCGACCTCAGCTCAAACAAGTAAAGCGTACAGCCTTTCGGCCTCCGCCATGACTGAGCTTGCATCGGCTCTCACTCGGAAAGCCTACCTCAAGAACACCAGAAAGATCTACACGATCACAGTTGGAAGATTGAATTGGAAGCTCGAGGATCTCTCTGAGCGATTTGGAGCTCGGTGCAATGTCACGTACAATCATGATTGCCAAGGTCTGGCGTTTGAGCTCACCGACAGCCCACAACAACTTGTCGTTGGTCGACAGTATCTTCCTCTTGCCAACCTAAGAGATTTCTCTGGGTCGTCGTATCTGTGGACTCCGTTGGCCAAGATCAAGCGAGACAGCGGATTCGGTGGCGATTTTGCATTCAAAGCGGCATTCACAGACAGCAACTGGCCGGAGGATCTCAATGGAACAGCCTGCAAGTCTTCTCGAGAGGAGTACATTATGAGCTCACTGGACAATCATATGTACACTCAGCACTCATTCCAACCAGCGTACACTGCGTCTGTGATGTGGCTTTTCCAGTACGGCACTGCCAACGATATCGTCAATATTGGCGAGAACAGTCAGTCTTTGGCGTTTTCTTCCAACATTATCCGAAGCGGCGTGATCATGTCAACTCCAAGCTATTCTTCCTACTTCACGTATGGCGCGTGTGGTCTCTTGATTATCCTGTCACTGGTGGTATTATTGATGGCCTGTCGACGACATAGGGTGCGACCGGAACGGACTGTGCTTACGCGTACGGTGGCTGAAGTACTTTTAAAGGAGAACCAGTATCCACCAGTTTTCGTCAAGTGTTACGTGCATCCGCCCAGGCAAGACGACATCATCGTAGATGCCGACTCCATGTTTGTTATGCTGAGCGACACAATGCAGCCGCTGCATACGCACGCCCTCTTGGGTTTGGAGCTGCGAGGAAACGAGCATCCGGCAGATCACCAATGGTTATCTGACAGACCAACTGAATACATCGGAAATCCGTCGTCGGTGTGAAATATTCGTTGGCGTAAGTCGTTTTCCCCCCTCAAAAAAATATGAAAAGCGACCAGACCCAATATCGCCTCGATCAATATGTAGCAAAGTTGAGTTTCCATTAAAAGAAACAATCACGTTGGTATGGTTTTGAGATCTCTTGTTCCTCTTTTCTCCACATCTTCAATGTATTTTAATCGTGTTGTTAGCTGTGGCGTGCGAAAAAATTGTGGATCGAGACAATTTTATATTTGCGCAATGGCTGATCTCGTGTCAAACACTTGCTTCAGGTACAAGCAATCTTTTCAACAAAATACACATGTTTCATTTCAAATACTTGTAACATGCACCCGACTTTATCTCTCTCTCTCTTTTCAACATGTGTTTCTCATGAATCCGGAGCATCCGACAGCCATTGGCGATCGTGAGAATGACGACTCGACAGTTGCAGCCCGTGGATGTCAAATTCCTGGACCGACTTGGGTTCATCCGCAAGAGAGCCGAATATCGAGTGGCGCTCAATCACGTTGGTGTCCTGAGTCGAGTGC
>JAADXR010000368.1:0-30159 GCA_023337935.1 Elongisporangium anandrum
AGACGTTGTGACCACGTCCACGCGTACTCTGGTGCAGCAGTCGCTGGCTATGTCCGCTCAGCGTACCAAGGACGCGTACTCAGTCCTTACGGGTCAGCCACGCCGTAGTATGCTGGCTGATGCCAGCTGCACTTGCGCTGGGGGCTTGAAGGCCTGTCTTTTCGTGAATGGTTTGGGCAGTGCTGGAGACGGATCCGTGGCTAGCACATACTCGGACTACTGGGGAGATGTTGCCACCCAAGTGACGTGCTGCTCTTCCACCAAGTTTGTCAAGCTTGACACAGTCAACAACGCCTGGCACGCGGACACTCTGCCTCAACAGGTGTGCACTGCTGCCTTGGCCATGGTCACCAGCACCGACAAGACTGCCATGAAGAACATTGCACTCATTGGCCACTCCATGGGCAACTTGGTCATCGGTGCGGCCATCATGAAGGGTCTCTGCGGTATCGACACGTCGACTTCCAAGTGGATCTCTCTGGCTGGGCCTATGCAGGGCAGCATGAGCTCCAATCTGGCGATCAACGTCTGCGGTTCTGCAACTGGCACGACTCTGTCATTGCTGACGTCGCTTGGTCTGTGTCCTGCTGGAGCTTCGACCAAGTCTCTGGCCTACGAAGGGACTTCCGCTTCCACGACGGCTATGAACGCGTACTACCTCCAGGTCGCTTCCGTCTACACCAAGTACGTCACGTCCAACTTGTGCGGCGTCAGTCCATCGGGCCTGCTCACCACTTCATCAGCCCAGTACGTAACTCTGAATCTGCTCTCGGGCCACGCGACGGCTGACAACGACGGCGCCGTGGAGATCTCGAGCTGCCGCGACAGCCTCTCGGCCTCACTGTACAGCACGTCGTACGACGGCGGCAACTACTTCAAGGCCAGCATCAACCACGCGGACGCGTCGCTGGCCAACGGCGACGGCTGGTACGGCAGCGACCGCAAGCCACTCAAGTGGTTCAACTGCCAGTTTTAGGCTCTAAGTAATAGAATGGCCGATTTGTCCGCGTAAAATTGTACGATGGACGTGTCCCTTTCCGCTATTTTGACCAATGAAACAAGAGTAACCACAAACCGTAACCTCCGATGCGCATCAATGGAAGAGAGAACAGAATGGAAGAATCCCTTTGGCTTAGAAATGCAGGAAGAGTCTACGAAGCCGCTTGGCTCGGCTCTTCCGCTTGGACGAGTGCGCGTCGCTGTTCGTCGGCGTGGAGGCGAACGGCTCGTCGGCCGCGTGCTGGCTGGCGAAGGAGTTGAAGATCTGCTCGAGCGTGGTCTGCGAGACGCTGTACTCGCTGATGCCCAGCTGCGTCTTGGCGGCTTCGACGCGCTCGAAGACGTTGGCGAGACGCAGACTGTCGTCGGAGCCGCTCCGTCCGTGCAGCTTGAACCAGCACGAGTCGTTCTGGCGCTCCAGCAGCTCCGTATGACCGAAGTTCTGCTGCAGGAACAGCGCCACGGCCTCGAATTGTGCCTCCGCGAGCCACCAGGCCGCCAGAGCTCCAGCCAGCACGTATCCGTCGCGCTTGAACTGGTTGGCGAGCGTGAATCCCGTCGGGTGGGTGTTCACGATCTTGTCAGCCCAAGTGGGCTCGCCCAGCGCACTGCAGGCCGAGGCGAGCTGCTCCAAGCGGATGTGCGTGTCCAGTGACTCGAAGTGGCGCAGCGCGTGGGCTTGGATGGCGGCCTTGCTGGTCGGATGCAGCTTGGCGTCGAACATGAGACCGTCGCCGAAGCGGTTCTTGAGGTGCTGCACGCTGCCCAAGCACTGGAGCGCACCGTTGACCATGATGCCCACGCGCGTGCACAGCGCCTCGCACTCCTCCATGCTGTGGGTCGTCAGC
Source organism: Elongisporangium anandrum (assembly GCA_023337935.1). Lineage (NCBI taxonomy): Eukaryota > Oomycota > Peronosporomycetes > Pythiales > Pythiaceae > Elongisporangium > Elongisporangium anandrum. The sequence goes on from JAADXR010000368.1 coordinate 1,848, forward strand.
ATCACAGTCGTGCGCTTGGAATAGGTCGAGATGTCAGCAATGACGTCCCACATGAATCGACGCGAGACCGGGTCCATGCCCGTGGACGGCTCGTCCAGGAACAAGATCGACGGATTGCCGATCATGGCGATCGCCACGGACAACTTGCGCTTGTTGCCGCCGCTCAAGCTGCCAGCGAGCTTGTCTTCGAAGCTGGAGAGGTTGAGCTGCGTCATCTTGGTCTGTACGACCATCTCCAGATCGGCAGCACGCACGCCCTTGAGCTGCGCGAACAGCTCGAGGTGCTCACGCACAGAGAGCAGATCGAAGAGAGCGTCGAACTGAGGGCAGTAGCCGATTTCTCGACGCACGTCGATCTGCTGCGAGAGGATGTCGAAGCCACTGAGAGTAGCTGTGCCAGAGCTCGGAAGCAGGTCGCCTGTGAGCATCTTCATGGTCGTGGTCTTGCCAGCACCGTTGATGCCCAAGAAACCGAAACACTCGCCCTTGGGCAGACCGAATGACAAGTCCTGCACGGCCATCTTGCCGCTCGGGTACACCTTGCGCAGGTTTTGCAGCACGACAGCATCGCCTCGGGCAGCACCGCTGGCCACACGCGCAACCTCAGCGGCCACGTCTTCATCGATCCGTTCGCCATTGTGAACGTCATGCGCCATCAATCCAGTCTCGTCCTTCTTGAGCTTGGGCACCGTCGATCGGTAGTCCAGAGCCAAGGCCAGCGCCATGTAGAGCACCGCGTCCACGATCATGAAGATGAGCTCGTAGCCCATATTCTCGAGAGCAAACGGATCCTTGGACGTCGAAGTGTTGGTCGTGTATTCTCCCGTGGACACGATGGCGATGATCGTGATGTTGAGCAGTCCACTGCCAAGATTGTAGAGCGGAGAGAGACGCCAGACGAACTTGAGCACGCTGTTGATGTCCTCAGTCGTGTTGCTCACGTAATCGAGCACGAACGAGACGATCATGAGCACGAGTCCGAGCAGGAGGTTGATCTTGATGATCGACGATTGCGCCGTGCCCGGATCCGTGAAGGCGAACGACCAGGCATAGGCGAATGGGCAAGCCGCAACGCCGAAGAGAACCATCAGCAGCACGACCGACGGAAACGTAGCTGACGTGCAGGTGTCGCAGCCACTGGAGCCCGTGAGCGTTGAAAAGTTGTACGCCTGAATGAGCACAAGGCCCATGACGCACGGGAAGATATACAGGGCCAGATCCCAAGCGTAATTGGCGGCCCAGAACACTGGGATGCTCACGCCTGAGATCAACTGCTGGTGCTTGGCATTCTTGGTGGGCTGACGCTCGCGCACAAGCTGCGTCACGATGGACGCTGGGTAATACGCGAACGCGATCGTGATGAACATGCAGGCCGTGAAAGCCAGATACGAGGTCATGAGCGAGCTGGTCGAGGCCGTCTGCGGCAGCGGATAGTTGTTCACCGTGAGTGTCAGCGCCGAGACGTCGGCTGAAGAATCGAACTGCTTGGCCATGAGCCGGTAGATGGATTGGTCCACCAGGGCCTTGAAGACCACGGCGCCGTGCTTGACCGTCGTATTGATGAGCACGTTGTAGCTGAGCACATTCGTGGAATCGTCCGCGTGAACGTGCAGACCTCCGAATTGGCTCACCTGGCCTTGGGTCACGCCCTGGGCGTAGATCTGTTCGCTGAGCTTGAGTAAGTAGCCCGTGGCGTTGGTCGCATTGATGGTTGGGTTGGTGTAAGTCACGTTGAACACAGTTGGCGAATCGCTCGAGTATGGAGGGCTACCGATCGTGCCTGCGTCGATCTCCACTGTTGTGGCTCCAGTGAAATATGAGCTTGTGCCGAGCACTGAAGTGCACCAGTCGCCCTGTGATTCCTGGCAAAACGAAGGAAGCAACACCTTGCCGTCCGTGGATTCCTTGGCGAGAGCTGTAGCCTTCAGTACCATGGTCGGGTCATTCTTCTTGTTGTCACTTGCTTGCAGCGTCGAGAAACCAAAGAGAAGCCAGATCACAGGCAGATACAAGCCAGTGATGCGCAAGACACGGTCACGCTTGAAAATGCGGAACCGCTTTTGAACAAGAGCTTTGAATTGGCCACGCACCAAGTCCTTCGCAGACCGCGCTGGCATGGGCTCGTCGATCGGCAAGCTGGAGGTCGTTTTCCTGTACGCGCATTGCATGCTGTTCTCCATGGACGAAGACGGCAGAAACGCCGGGATAGAATGCTGCTTGACCAAATTTTGCAGTGTGTGCTGCTGGTCGTCGTCGTCCGAGGCCTCTGCGACCTTGATGAACACTTCCTCCATTGTCGTGACCGAGATGCCGTAGGTCCGTAGCTGCAGCTGCTCCAAATGCGAATCCAGATCACGGAATAGCTGCGGGAACTGCGGCGACGTGTTCATGGGCAATTGGATTGCCAGCTCAGTGCCGACATTGCTCAGCACACGAGCCGATGGGATGCGGCTCGTGATAAAATCGATCACGTGGCGGTCGTTGCAGCCTTCTATCTTGACGATCGTGAGATTGTATCCGGCGCCAAAGCGGTTCTTCAGGAAAAGCGAGGATCCGCAGCAGCGGACTTCGCCTTCGGCCATGATCGCAATGCGGTCGCCCAGGATATCAGCTTCGTCCATGAAGTGGGTCGTGAGCACCAGCACTCGGCCCGGACGGTTGTTCATGAGGATCTCCCAGGTGCTGCGTCGCGAGTACGGGTCCATGCCCGAGGTCGGTTCGTCCAGGAACACGAGTGCGCTGTCGCCCAAAAGCGCGATCGCAACCGACAGCTTGCGCTTCATGCCGCCCGAAAGAGCGTCACTGCGCGCGTCTTTCTTGTCCGTGAGACCAACTTCGGCCATCTTGCTGACCACTTCCTGCTCCAGGAGCTCACCGCGGAAGCCCTTGACACGCGCGTAGAACTCGAGATGCTCCGCTACAGTCATTTCCGGGTACAACACGTCGTGCTGGAAGCAGATGCCGAGCGAATTGCGCAGTTCGTCCATATCCTGGCTCAGTGAGAGGCCGTGGAAGGTAGCGTCGCCGGCCGTGGGCTCGGTCACACCCGTGAGCATCGAGATGAGCGTGGTTTTGCCAGCGCCGTTGTGGCCCAGTAGGCACGTGATCTGGTTCGAATACAAGTTGAGACTCACGCTCTTGACCGCGACCTTTTCGCCGCCAGGCACAGAAAAGACCTTGCGCAGACCGTTGATCGACAGAGCCTGCTGCTGCTTCTCTTGGGAGCGCAGGTCCGCGCTCACTTCCTCAAAGTTCGGGTTCGTGACGCTCAGCGCCGTGGCGTTGACCAGTGCATCGTTCGTAGCCGCTGGAAGATTGCTCTTGGCGCGCATGGACTTGAACCAGAAGGACGGCTTGAGAAGGAAGTAGAACTTCTCGGTCGTTCCATAGTCCTTGGGCACAACCTTCTCCAGGTAGAGAGCCAGGATCGTGTACAGCACAAAGTCCAGCAGCAGCATGTAGATCGCAGTGATGAACCGGAAGTTGTCGACAAGCAGCGAAGCGTTAGAGAAGTGCATGCCCACGTGCGTGGTCTCGACCGAGGACAACGCGTTGACGCCGAAGACCATGGCCACAGGAGGCAGCAGGCATGCATAGGTCTTGGAGGACTCGGCTGAGCTGTCGTCGAACAAGTTGGAGATCGAATACATGGCGAAGAACGCGATCAAGCCCAGGTACAGCCCTGAACGTGTCGTGGAGACAGCGGCGCTCACAGCCAGACCAAACGCGAGCACACTCAAGGCGAAGGAGAAGAAAAACAGCCAGAGAAGCAGCACATCCGAGTTGGTGAACAGGCCATTGAGAGCGACCAGCGTCTGCAGCACCGTGGCCACAAACAGGATGATGATGTACGTGATGTACCAAGACGTGACGATGCTCGACTCCTTGACGCCGAGAATCTTCATAAGCTCTCGCGAGCGCGTCTCCCGCTCGGCGATGAGACTCATGAGGATCTTGGCCAGCGGCAGCATGTACGTCATGAGGAAGAAGACCGGGAAAATGTCCTCGATCGTGTTGTAGAAGCTGGAGGAGACGTACGCTTCGATCGGGAACGGCGAGACGAGTGCGCCGAGCGTCGGTTGTGGCACCTGGCGCAGCGGCGTCAGTAGCGCTTCGCGTGACGTGTTCGACAGAGGCAGATCGATCGAGCTCTGAGCGAGTTCCGCAACCCAAACACTGTTGTTGGCCGCGGCCGTGGGCTGCGTGAACGCACTCCAGACGCTCTTGATGGCCGGATCTTTGCCAAGGTAAGTCACGAACTGCGTGTCGAGGTCATCGCTGGCGGTAGCAGTCGATGCGTTGACCTGGCAGGCGCCTGTGGTTGATTTGCTGGAGGAATCCCAGTCCGGCAAGCAGTTGGCGAAGCGCGTGACGAGCGTCTGCAGCGTCATGAACCCGCCAGCTGCGTACTGCTCGTAGTAGGTCGTCTCCAGATCGCTCTGGTACGCGTCCCACGTGGCCGCTCCTTCCTTGTCGAGCGTTCGTGGCACATAGCGCTCGCTCTGGTCGGTGTCCACGTAGGTCGAGTTGAGGCGCACCGAGTAGTCGATGGAGCCCACTTGGCCGATCGAGCTGGGGTAGCTGTTGAACACGAGAGCGCCAAAGATGCGAGGCTGCGTGGACGTCTCGGCGTATGCCTTGGACTTGACGTAGCTCTCGAGCTCGTCTTCGCTGCTGTAGAACACGACCGAGTCCTCGAACGAAGGCACGACCAGCGTCGTGGCGGTAGACGTGTAGCTAGCGTTGGACGGCGCATCGATCGCCACAGTCGGGTACCAGCTCTTGACGGTCTCGAAGAAGTAGCTGCGCGTGAACGCATCGTCCGGCACGATGGCGATCTTGAACGGCGAGATGCGACCTTCGCAGGCCGAGGGCAACGCATATGGCGAGGAAGTGTTGAGGCTCACACGGCCGCCAAACACGACTTCGGCTTCACAAAGCGTCTGGTTCGCCGCACCGAACGTCTCCATGTTGCGCGCGCGTTGGTATGACAGCGTAGCGAGATGCAACAGCAGACCTGTGAGCGATGTCTCGGGCACAGCGAACATGGGCGTCAGATCCGGCGCGACTAGCGAAGATCCGCCAGCCGCATAAAGATTATGCGACTTGGTGCCGCTGGCGAAGCCCGTGGGGACGTTGGAGTCGGAGGTCTGCTTCTTGAGGATGTTGAGCAACAGGATGAAGAGCATGGGCGTGACGAGCTCGAAGATCAGCGCCTTGCGCTGCTTGCGCTTGAGCAGCCAGTTCTTGCGCAGCAGCGTCGGGATGAACCGCCAGAAGGTGGACTTGGAGCCCGAGACATCGGACGGCAAGGGCGTCATGCTGCTGCGTGGGGAGAGCTCCTCTGTGAGCGGCTCGTTCATACAGCGGCCGGTTCGAGCAGTGGGATCGGCGAGTCGGAAGGCGTGGTCGAATGGCCAGACCCACAAGCGATGCGATGGAGCTGGTGCGGGGGCGTAGGCGGAATGGGAAATGAGCTGGAGCACCACACCTGCTCGTCTCACGTTGGCCAAGTGCGGTGAGCTGAGTGGGTTCGCAAGCCGCAATGTCATCAAGTGGGTGCACAACTTGGCTGCTGCCACCGGCCAGGCCGAGCCATAATCGGAAATTGGCTTGGAGCTCTTCATAAACATCTTTGCCCATCCCCTTTGACCATCATTCTCTTGCTGAAAATCCAATCATCTCGACAAATATTACCAGAAAATACAGAAGAACGGTCATCCCTCCCAAATTACTTCTAAGGACACAGCGCTCATGTCGCGACTGGAGCCCCTAACTCTTTTTTCTAGTTGCCCTCTTGGGTATAAGTCCGCAGCTACGAGCGAGGTCTATTACGAGATGTATCACTTATCTAGACATGTCGTCTCTCCTCATGCATTCCTCGCCTCTGATTGGTTGAGTGCAGAGTAAGCGTCTATGATTGGTTAAATAGCAGCATAATGCTTGTCTGTGATTGGATGAAAGTGAGCTTCTGTAGTTTCGGGGAGTTTTTGCTGAAGTGTCAGATGGTCCCATTGTCGGCCACCGCTGGATACTTGGCACAGGAGACGACCACCCATCAAAAGGCTTGAGTTTCCATCAGGATACTTGGGAGGGCGGTCTTCGTTTTCAGCTGCGGGGCGTTCTGCGATGAGGAGCACATGATGATCCTGTGCTTGATGTCCAACGGCGAGTCTGCCGCGCCATTCATTGGATTTGGTAAGTTCATTGCACTCGCTTCAACAGGCCTCTGTAGGCCAAGCCACCTTGGCGGTCTGCCATCCTAGCAACTCTGCCTGAACCATGATCGAAGCTCATTATCGCCAGCTTAGATCCCATTCCACTCGGTGCTTCCAAGCGCATCCAAGGACTTCGCCTCCATGTAAACGCTAAGTGGGGGAGATGACGACGCATGCGACGGCTGACCACTGCCTCGATCCCACGCCAAGACCAACATGACTCGCTAGAGCACTCCCCACCATTACTCCGCCATCAGCCACCGACCATTTAACCGCCGCAAGGCCATTGCGACTAGAAAATCCCAGAAACCACCACGATGCACAGGGACCCCCGTCCCATGACATACCCACCTCCCTATTAGTTGACCCTCAAAGGCTAATAACATCAATCGAGCCGCTTGAAAGTCAAACGCTAAACGTTCGCATGAGAAACCATTGACACTCCAGAAATGTGCAAACGACCACTGCAGCAATTGGGACCATGCACAACCACAGCTGCTGAGTGGCAACTCGTCAACTGCATGGGCGTAAGGAGAACGCGGAGCTCCGGAGCAGTGCTGATCGACCGACCGCGTTCTGTGTGTGTGTTCGCTGCTTCTACAGAACCGGCAGCCAATCCGAGCCTCGGATGATGGCTGCATGGGCGTGGGGTGGATGGCCAATCATCTTTCAGAAGCACCGGATTGCCAATCTCCGTAAACGGCCCGGCCCAGAACCTCCAGTGAACAGAGTAAACAGGCCAGATTGCCATGGACAGGGAGTGGGCTTGCAGCTTGGCTTTGGCAATGACAGGTTCTGGGCAGTCCAGCACTTCCCACAGCCAGCCTGGGACACTCAGCGTCCACGCTCTGACCGTTGCTATCCTGGTCGATCGGTTCCTCGCAAAGTCAATTTCAGAACAAGACATGAACAGTCCAACGCTATCACGTAAGCGCTGGGTGGAGAGTGATCAAGGCAGAGGTGAAGGGACTAACGCCATCACGTGGCCAGGGTTCTTTGTTTTGAGTAGCTGTGTGGCTCCAGATGCGACGGCCAACTATGGAGAGTACTGTAGGAGTCGCAAGCTACTCTTCTCTCTTGACGTTAACAGGGCGTCGGGAGGTCTGAATATGCGCTGAACTTCTGCCGCGTGCCACTCTGTCTGTCTGAACTAGAGGCCATCCTGCATCAAAGAATTGATCCCTTCACGCATCCTTTCCTTGAGCTCCTGATCTACCTTACCAATCCAATATTACTAAATATTGCATCCCAAACCACTCTCTTCAGCGACTTGATTTCCGATGTGAAACGTGATTCCCTCGAGAACACAATATGCGCTTAGCCCCATCTGGCCTGCACATGACCGGGGCCAGAGCCCGTTAGCACACATTGAACCAGAGTCACCGGTCATGCAGCGTCGACTGGTTTTCTCCCCTGCGCGCTATCTCCGGCCACTCCATTCCCAGATTCGCCTCCTTCCTCCGCCATGGTGAGCTTCTGCAAGGCGCTGTTCGGTGCGACGCTCGGTCTGGCCGCGGTCTCGCTGGTCTCGGCCGGCACGGACGTGCGCGACGGAGACTCGACCTGCATCGTGTCGGACTCGAACGCCTGTGGACTGAGCGACATCAAGGCCTCGGAGCTGGACTCGAGCGTGCTGATCTTCCCGGGAGGCGACACGCGCTGCGCCTTCGATGACTGGTCGTCCAACGAGACGGACTTCTACTCCAACTCGACCTACTTCTTCCAGGTCTTCCCCAAGACCGAGTCGAGCAAGAAGCTCTTCCTGTGGTTCCAGGGCGGCGGCGCCTGCGTGAACGACGACACGTGCAACTTCGCGCTCCAGTGCGGCTTCAACACGTTCTACCAGAACGCGCGGCCGCTCAGCACGGGCGTGCTCAACCGCTCCGACACGGACAACATGTTCAACGACTACGACATCGTGCACTTCCCGTACTGCACGGGCGACCTGCACGTGGGCTCCAACATCAACGGCTCGACCGAGTCGGTGCTGGACGAGTTCCTGAACGCCGACGAGTGCCTGAACCAGAACATGACCATCTACCTCAACGGTTACAACAACACCATGGCCGCCATGAAGTGGGCCTACGCCAACTACCCGAATCCCGAGGAGATCATCATCGGCGGCTACAGTGCCGGCTCGCTCGGCGCGCAGATGCTCAGCGCCTTCGCCGCCGACCTGTGGAAGGTCAACGCCAACAACATCAAGTACTCCGTGCTCGCGGACAGTTACGTGGGCGTGCTGCCGTCCACCTACACGGGCGGAGAGCTCATCCGATACTACGGCACGTGCGACATGGACCTCAAGGGCCCGTCCAAGTTCGAGGAGAACTGCGACACCGGCGCGCTCTCGGTCATCGAGCTCATGACGTCCATGATCGAGTACGTCTCGGACGCCAACTGGCTGTTCATCAACTCGCGCGGCGACAAGACCCAGCGCTACTTCTACCAGCTCGTGCTCGAGGGCGTGTGGGCCTACCCGTTCACGGATCTGATCTCCGAGGACGACTACTACTCGAACGTCACGTCCATCCTGGACGCGTACGAGAAGATCAGCGACCGCGTCTCGACCTTCATCATCGCCGGCACGCAGCACGTGTTCCTCAACGGGTACTTCTACGACAACTACACGGCCACGGACAACTCGAGCGTGCTCGGCCCGTTCATCAACAAGTGGCTGACGTCCAACAGCTCTCTGGAAGCCACGAGCACGGAGGGAAGCTCGGACACCACTGGCAGCTCGACCAGCACGGTCAGCAGCGCCACCAAGCTGTCTTCTGGCATCGCTGCTGCTGTCTTGGCTGTGATCGCCACGGTCTGTCTGAGCCTGTAAGTAGTCGTAAGATTAAGGAGCGAGAGACATGATAGATCTCGTTTTCCCCATTGCATAAATCGATGGACAGTTTTGATTTTTCTATGGCGTTATCTTCTTCTTTGAAGAGAATAGCTCGTGTGGCTTAATCATTCGGTGGCGTCGACCATGGCCGACACTTGGCTCAACTTGACCGGTGTCAAGCTTTCTGGCTCATTATTATCGCCAGACGCTGGCTGGATCATCGCTAGCTTGTTCCCAGGAAGATAGATGATCTTGCCTTTGCCCTTGTTGTGTCTGAGCGTCGACGTCGTGATCGTGTAATGCGTGATGTCGTGCTATTCGCCGATTTGTCCGCTTTCTGAGATCGAGTCCGCCACATTGCACTTGAGGAACAAAGACGGATACTTGGCGTCGACTAGGATGAACTCCATCAGCTGCGTCATCGTACAATCACGTACGTCGATCGAGGTGCTGCGCTTTAACTCGTAATAGGCGACATGATAAAGCACAAAAACCCCGATGCAGAGTACAGCTATCAGCGAAACGAGACCAGGAGTCATGGGCAGTTGGAGCGCATAGAAGTACGTCACGAGATTCCCATCAAACGCAGCGTTGCCATAGCGCTCGCCAAACACCACGAGCTGGTCGTGAACTGCCGCATCCTGAAAGACAAAGAAGTACCCCGCCATATATGTCGCTTGAAGCGGATGTCCACTGTAGAGATGGTTGGTCATCTTCCGCGCCACCAATTTCTCAGTAGGCGTCGAGCAAAGTAGAATATTGTTAGCGTCCTGCGCCAAGACCACGTTATCGGCAAAGCGAGCATTCACAAAGATCTCTCGATTGATTGCAGACACAGGCGGTGTATTGGTTTCTGAAAACAGCCGCTTGCTGGGTCGGATAGTGGTTCCGCCCTAGTACAAGATACTTCTGGATCGACTCCAAGTACTGAAAGTAACCATAGCAATCGGTAAAAGAGCATTTGCCACCGAATGCCTTGGCAAGATCATAGGTCCCCCAGTTGAGCTGAACGATACTGATGGTCCGGTATTGCCGAACGTTGGTAGCAAAGGCTTTTTGCAGCACATACCTAGACGCCTGCGACGGAAAAGATTGGGTCGAAATGTCCGGATCTGCGCCCACAGTAATCTCTGGATCGCTTTCAATGCGACTGCCAATACCCACGAGAAACAGAGACCCTCCACTGGTAATCGTACAATCGCCATCAAGCCCAAGAAGATCAAAAGTGTACTGATTGGTAGCGGGGTCGATGCAGATTCGCAGGACTTGCACTTGATGCTCTGGAGTGAAGAAATCGAGGGATCGACTGGCACACGTAGTGGGCCCACATTCGCCACCCACTTGAAATTCATAAGTCCCGGTGCCTGGATTGGCAGCGTAAGTGGTGTTGACATCATTTCTGACGCTATCCCATGTGTAAGTGATCTTGCTTGTTGCCACTGTGTCATCATACGGGATGTCGAGCGTCACTGCATCAGCGTAAGTGTTTTGATCCAGTTGAATGCGCGAATAGTTGACTGTCATATCGGACACGACACTATGCGGCAATTCAATGGTCAAGTCGAGATCGAGCAGAAATTCCGTCGAAGCTGCCAATTAGTCTTGGATTGAAGCGCCTAAGAATGACGTGCTCCACTGTTTGGCAGTGTCCACGAACGTCTGAAGGGGAGTACTCATATTGGAGTAATTGGACCCTCCACTGGCATCGTAAATAAACGACGCGACGTGGGCACCCGCCATCAAAAGACCCGCAGCAATCGAGACGTTGAATGGCAGAGTCACTCCACTGGTCGGGGCTTCACTGAGGACGTACTCCACAGAACCATTCACTTGCCAATCCGTGGGCTGCACTGCCGCCATCCAATCTCGTCTTTCGAAACCATACGAGAGCATGATGCTGCTTGCGGCGTCTGACTCGAGTTGGTACTGAGCATCAACATAGGAAGCACTGCACATGCCACCGAAGCGTTCCGATTCAGGAGCCAGAATGGTCTTCAATATCGTGTTGCTCACAGGATTACCTGGAGTATTTTCCCACTGTTGCGTGTCAGTCGAGTTGCCTGCGTTCAAGGCACTTCCATCCACGAGGTCCGATTCAAGAATCCCAAATTCAATGGAGAAACTGGGCTGTACACTTACGCTGTGGAGTGCATAGCAGCCAAGGAATCCAATTCCAACGGCCAGACATGTTCTTGGCAATCCACGCCCCAGGCCTGTTAAAACTTGGAAAGACAAAGAATGTCACAAACGCACTGGTCTTGTCGAGATACCAACGAGTAAACGCTGCCATGGCAGTCGCTCCGAGGCCCACGTAAGCATTCAGCTTTTTGATTTTGGCACTGCGCACCTTTTCTTGGTTCATTTCCTCGGACGACATTTGTTGGAACTTCAGTTCGCCATAGGAAAGAGCAACAAAGATGGTAGCAAATAGACCCATCATGACCAAGGATGACGCATAGCTTGTGAACATGCGCATTTTGATCTGCACAGGTAGATTAACCGCCATCGTGGTTCAGATAGGAAGCCTTTCACGTTCGCCTGTGCTAATTGGGGTGGAATCGAGAATGTTTCCCTTATGTTGTAAGCTCCAACATCGATGGCTGCACTTAAGGAGTGTCAGTTTCAATGTGTTGCCTTAAGAAACAAAAATAACAATAACAAGAACGCCAAGAGTTTGGATGCAGCCATACTAAATACTGTATGCATCAGACGAGTGTAGAACCAAAACGAAAACGACTGCAGGGTGTCTTGTATCTATCTCCTCAGGCTTCAAATTATATCTGGCCCGTTACGGGCATGCATCTTAACTTGACCGCTTGAATGAAGTTTGCTTTTTGACACCCCGAAAGCTGCAGCAGCCTGTCTGAGTGCTGTAGAGGCTATTGTAATAGTCTCTACAGCTCTTTCAAAAACAAATTCGCATCATGGAGTGCCATGCTCGATGGGTGGTGGCTTCACTGTACGTGGGTGGTTTCCTGACCTTGTAGTACTAATTATTACGCGGAAGGTGGCGTCGGATCTTGCGCATAAATAGAAACTTTAAACGGATCATTTTTGTCAGATTAAAAACTCACTGGTGCCCCGGAACACTTAGTGTCCTGAAACTATCTCGGCACGGATACCAAACGGCTTAATGATCCGTTAGTGCTAAAAGTATTGCAAATTTACGGCGCAGAGATGGGCTCTATAGCAGCGACGTCTTCGAGAGAGAGCTCCTGAATCCGTTGCTCAATCACATCTAGCTGCTTGCGAAGAGAGCGTCGCTTGCCCTTCTTGGTGCGCCCTTGTTCGGCCTGCATGCTCTCGTACAGCGTCTGGCATTTGCTCTGCAGCTCCGCGACGTCACCTCGTACTAGATGCGCATGGTTCACGCAGAACACTGCGCTGCTCTTAGCGTTCTCACGACAGGTATCACAGAGCAGCACGTGCATGCGGCAGTAGGCGCAACGAGTGCCCGAGATGGCGTCGTAGGGTGTCTGGCAGGCCTCGCACTGGCCAGCCACGGTCTCGTCCTGCGATGCCATGGTCACGCGCTGGTCGAAGACGAAGTTCTTGCCCTGGAAGAGCCCGCCGTCCGGGAATTGCTCCAGGTATCGGTGGATGCCGCCCTGCAGCTGGTACACACGCGGAAGACCGAGGTGCTTGAGGTAGGCCGAGGCCTTCTCGCAGCGGATGCCACCAGTGCAGTACATGAGCACCTTGTCCTTGGTTTGTAACGTCGGCAGTTCGGACTGCACCCAGTCAGGGAATTGCGCAAAGCGGCGCGTCTTGGGGTTCACAGCGCCTTCGAAATGGCCGATGCTGAGTAGGAAGAGCCATTCGTCAGTCAACTGCAACGGATACACAGACAGAAGAGAGCCAGGTAAGCCACGTACTTGTACTCGTACGTGTTGCGCACGTCGATGATGGCGAAGGAGTCGCCCTGCTGCTGCGCTTGATGGAACTGCTCGGGCGTGAGGTGCTGGCCGCCTTCAGCGAGGTCGCACTGCTCGTCGGGGATGCCCATGGCCACGATCTCCTGCACCAGCCGCACCTGCAGGTCCTCAAATGGCTCCACATCGGACGAGCTCGTCTTCCAGTCGATGCCATCGTACAGTGGCGACGCCTTCATGCGCGCAATGTACTCATCCACGTTCGCACTCGTGCCTCCGAGCGTGCCATTGATGCCCTCTTGCGCCATGCGCACGCGGCCTTTGAGCCCCAGCGACACACAGAGCTGCTCCTGCTCGTCCATGCACTGCTGCATCTGCTGCTGCGTCTCGCCCAGCGCCACATACTTGTAGTAGAGCACGACCTTGAAGCCATCCATCGCCATCTCTATCGTCCAGCAGCTCTTGATGTGCTATAGAAATACGGTCTGACTCCTTAATCCATGTGCACCACATTATCTCACATCCAAATCCCCAATTTGATGTGGCACAACACCTTATTCCGTTTTTGGCGCGCGTGGCTCCCCATACTCGTTGGCGCGAAGAGCTCCGGAAGAGCAAGCGGGAGATGGCGGACGCGACGATCAACAACGTGTTCTGGGGCCACAGCGACGGCGTGCTGGCGCTGTCGGCGGCCGGCCTGCTGTGGCGCAGCCGCACGACAGAGGCGCAGAAGAAACTGCTCAAGGACGACATCGTGACCATGCTCTGGACGCCCATCGGCGAGAAGAACAACCACATCAAGGTGTACCAGAAGGGCGGCCGCTACGTGCGCTTCACGGGGCTCAAGCGCAAGGACATCGAGACGCTCAAGTCCCACGTCGAGGTGCACTTCGACCGCGAGCTGGAGCAGGAGAAGGTCTCGTCCACGGGCGGCAACTGGGGCGACATGAAGTTCGAAGGCCCGAACCTCAACTTCCGCGCGGCCGACGCCAGCGTGCTGGAGATCCCGCTCGAGCAGGTCTCGCAGTGCGCGCTGCCGGGCAAGAACGAGGTCGAGCTGCAGTTCCACGAGGACGACACCGTGGCCGGCGACGAGGAGACGCTCGTGGAGATGCGCGTGTACCTGCCGCCGGCCGGCGACGACGACGACGACGGCACCGTGATGACCGCCGAGGCGTTCCGCGACGAAGTGCTCTCGCGCGCCAACATCCGCGCGGTCACGGGCAAGAGCATCGTGGAGCTGGACGAAAACTTCGGCACGTTCCTCACGCCGCGCGGTCGCTACGGCGTGGAGATCTACGGCACGTTCCTGCGCATGCATGGCAAGACGTTCGACTACAAGATCATGTACTCGAACATCAACCGGTGCTTCCTGCTGGAGCTGCCCAACGGCATCAACACGGCCTTCGTGATCAGTCTGGAGGAGCCCATCCGCCAGGGCAAGCAGGGCTACCCGCATCTCGTGCTGCAGCTCACCAAGGACGACGTGCACATCGACGTGAACCTCTCGCCCGACGAGATCAAGAAGTACAACGGCAACATCCACGAGCGCATGTCCGGCGCGCTGCCGCAGATCGTGGCCACGCTGTTCAAGTTTATCATCGGCAAGAAGGTGTACACGTCGGGCAAGTTCAAGACCCACAGCGGCGACCGCGCCGTCAAGTGTGCTGTCAAGGCGCAGAGCGGCGTGCTCTTCCCGCTGGAGAAGTCGTTCATGTTTATCCACAAGCCCACGATGTTCATCCGGTACGAGGAGATCGAGTTCATCGAGTTCCAGCGGTACGCCGGCCAGAGCGGCTCGTCGGCCAGTCGCAACTTCGATCTGCTCGTGAGCTGCAAGTCTGTGGGCGGTGAGCCGGCCCGTGAGTTCATGTTCTCAGCCATCGACCGTCGCGAATTCCCGGAGCTGAGCCAGTTCCTGACGTCCAAGAAGCTGCGCATCCGCAACCTGAAGGAGAGCCACCCGGCCGAAGGCGGCGCGGCCACCAAGAAGCGCGGCTTCAACGAGTATTTAGAAGAGCTAGGACCGGAGGAAGGCGAGATCGAGGACGAGGACGAGGAGGAAGACTCGGACTTTGGCCCTGGACAGGAGTCGGACGAAGAGGGATCTTCGGGCGACTACAGTGACGAGAGCCTCAGCGGCGCCGACTCGGAGGTCGAGGGCGGCGACGAAGAAGGCGGCAGCAAGAAGAAGAAGAAGAAGTCGTCCAAGGAAAAGGAGAAGAAGTCCAAGAAGCAGAAGAAGAGCGCCGAAGAGGACGATGAATAATTGCAGGAGCTGTCTCTGCTCTGATGGAGCTTCACAGGTGAAAAGAAGCTCTCTAGTTAAATATCACGCTGCTTTTTGTTTTCCAGCATGCTCTGATGGGTTTCATGGCGTCTCTTGGCTCTTCTTGTCTTGTTTTAGACCACAAGAGCGCGATTCCATTGCCATGCCCGTCGCTCAGCCACTGCCAGCACCGGAGCGCTCAAGCACGAGTCGCCGTGGAGGACGTCGAGGCGGCGGTGCTGGCAGCTCACGACGCAAGGCCGTGCTGGAAAACGACCCAAAAACGCAGCTGCTCGCAGAATGGCGATTGCACGAAGAGCATTGCGCTGCCATCGTGATCCAGCGCGTGGCGCGAGTGTTTCTGGCCCGCTGTCATGTGGCAGCTCTGCTGACCAAGCTCTACCAGCGGCAGTACGATCCGATCCAGAAGCAGTACTTCTACGTCAACACGCGTACGAATGAGAGCAGCTGGGAGAAGCCACGCGTGCTCACGATGTTCCTGCCGGCCAATGTCGAGGTCAAGACCAAGAAGCCCGAGTTTCTCCATCCGCACGATGCGGCCAAGCGCATCCAGCGACTGGCGCGAGCGTATGTCGCAGTCCGTGTGCTCAAGCAGATGATCCGTGAGCGGTACATGAAGCTCTTCAACGACGAGACCAAGACCTTTTACTATCTCAACACTGAGACCGGTACGACGGCGAACGAGAGGCCAGGATTCCTCCACGGCGAGCACGAGGACATCGAGATCGAGCGGTTCTACTTCCGCAGCGCTGTGTGCAAAGTGGCGACGACGTCCAACACCATCGGATCAGGAGTTCTCGGTCGGTTCTGTGGCGTTCTCTGCGTGCTCTCGGATGGGAAAACGCTGCCAGACCCAGACACAGCTCGCGCTGCGCAGGTGATCTGCAACCACGCGACTGACCGCATTCCGTTCCACGTGCTGCTGGCCAGCGAGAAGCTCTTTGTGGGCGTGAATCTGGCCCCGCCAGACCCTCAGCAACCCGTGAGAGACCGCAATAAAGACTCGAAACACCAGCAGAAACCCACCAAGCTGTTCGATTTCACGCTCTGCGCTGTGAATGAAGAGCAATTCCTTCGAGTGGCTGGAAACAACGTCAAGCCATTGCGTTTGGAGATGAACGACCGCAAGATGGGATGTGTAAGCGGCTCCATGCGAGTGCAAGATCCGCTCGAAGTCGTCGGTCATCCTCACGGCAAGGCGCAAGTTCTGCACACACGAGTACTGGCCAAGATGCTGCCGAATTCGATCAGTCCCTTGAAGTTCCAATACGACGCAGTGATGGAATCCGGCTCGTCCGGGTGCGTGGTGTTCACAAGAAGTGGCAAATTGCTTGGCATCCAGCCGTTCGCTTCTCTCAAGGAGCCACCACCAGCGAATTGCTGCTACATCAAGCCGATTCTGGACACTGCGACGGAGCTTGTAAGTACGTCGTCTGCTTGCCATCGTGAAAGTTGTCGCTTGTACGTGGGACTGAGCGATTCTTTTTGACCGTAGCCCCTCCGGAGCCGTTCCTGTTGACGTGCTGCCTCACCTCAAGCTCCATTGACGTCTACTGGCAGACCAAGCGCTGGTACAAGATACTCCCAGGGCTCGAGTTCACGTTTGAGCTTGAGATTTGCCACCACTCGACACGCGACAGCATCCGTCATGAACGGTTCCAGTGCGTGTACGAGGGCAGCGCCCACAGTTTCCACATTGGAGCGCTGCAGAGCGATTCCATGTACACAGTGCACTGTCGATCGGTCAACCGCATGCGCAGGAGCAAATGGAGCCCCGGACTCTGTTTCTTCACTCTGCCGGCGCCTTCAATGGCATGGCGAGTCGCATATTGCAGCAGCGTACTCGACGCTGTAAAGCACATGCGAAAGCACCAGCAGGATCCTCAGAGCTACGTGAAAGGCTTGCAGTGGATACTCTCGCGACTGGATCGAGAGAAGCAGCAGCAAGAGCAACAGGACGAGGAGCAAGACCAGGAAGAGATTCCGTCGCCATCGATTGATTCTTCGTCCGTGGAGCTGGAACTACGTAAATGTGAAGGCCTGAACATGCTCTTGGATGCACTGGAGTGGTATCGTGATCATCGTGAAGTTCTGCTACTGAATCTGCGCTTGATTTCGCAGCTTGTGCTGCTCAAGTCGCATACTCAGCGGTTTTTGACTACTCATGCTCGAATACGAACACTCTGTGGCCTTCTTCGCAACTCGACAGCTCCAAACCAAACGGAAGACGACGAAGGCGAGACGGACGTGGCCGATCTGCAGCTTCCACTTGCTTGCATTGCGCTGTTGGGATACGTTCTGGACCGGAACGACGCGGCCAAGCAGCTTTTCGCAGTCTGCGACGGCGTGCCGCTGGTCTTGTCGCTACTGGATCGAGACGCGTACAGACACCAGTCCTTGATCGCTGCTGAGTGTTGCTACCTGCTTGGAATCTTCTCCTTCGACTACGGTGCGTGGGCTGCTCTTGTCTCTTGCCTTCTCAGGTGAATGGCTGATATCTGTGGCTGGTGCTGCATCCATTCAGAGCCTGCACGCTGGGAGATCGTTCCAGCCAACGGTCTTCCGCTGCTGGGAGACATGCTGGAGGCTCATTTCCATGACTCCAAGGTGCTCTACTGGGCGTTGCTCACACTGGGCAACGTGGCCTACGCTTGCGGTGCGTCTTATTGCTGTTGGCATGCACTAAACCATTTCCTGACGCCATCCTCTCTTCATCAGACCTTGACGCTCGCGCAGAGCTGCAGGCAGCAGGCCAAGCGATCAGCCTGGTGGACGGCATTTGCAAATGCAAGATCGTGTTCCTCGTGCGAGTGCACGACCTCGAGATCGAGCTGCTGGCTGCCCAGGCCAGACACGCGCATCTATTGTCGACGTACATGGGCGAAGAGATGCGTAATGCGCTGGATTCGGCAGCGCACACAGTGGCAACCATCGAGGCCACGCAGACTGAGCTTCAGAGCCATCAGGTCGCCCAGGCCGCCGAGTACGCGCTGCAATACCTGATGACAGCCGAGCAGCAGCGCGTGCAGGCGGCCGCCGTGCGGATCATGAAGCGCTTCCTGCAGCGGCAACTGGCCCGTGCGGTGGCCAAATGGTGCGACTTCACGCTGTACGAGCGGCAGCGCAGCATCGTGTTGCGGTTCCTGGGCACAGTGCTGCATCGGCAGGTCCGCGCCGCGTTCCGCCGCTGGGAGGGCATCGTGCGCGAGTGGCGTAAGCACAAGACGCTGCTGCAGACGCTGGGCAGCGGCCTGGCGCTGAACCTGACCAAGCGCAAGAAGGAGCGCTACCGCATGCTCGTGCTGCAGAAGTGAGTGGAATACAAGCCATAGATTAATAACTTAAGGACGCTTCATGAGGCTCAGAGCGTTGTGGCTTGAGCGGCCGCCTGGGCTTTCCGCTGCTCTGCGATTGCGCTGATGAGAGCCTTGAGTTCGCTCACTTGTGTAGCCGCTGTGCTCACGTTGCGCTCCAGACGCCCGACTGAGATCTTGATGTGCTTGACCACGCGTCTCGTGGAGGCCCGTTGCAGCGCGTCTTCCTGTTGCCGCTGGCAGCTCACGGCGGTCTCCAGCGGCTGGCGCTGGCCTGGCTTGAGGGCGGATGGACGACGCAGACGCTTGGGCTGCATGCTTGCTCTATAGGAATCACTTGAGCTCTTCACGGTAGTTTGACGAATGACGATTGTCGTCATCCTGACTGGGCCAACGTATTCCTCCGAGATCCGCCCACAGACGGTAAACGGCGTATGACGCGAAGGAATTCGAGCGGTTCTTTGGACGGTCGGCTTCCTGCGATCTAATTTACTTGGCGTTTGTATACTTTCCAGAGCAGTTCGGTCGCGGTAGGTCGGTGAAAAGGCAACCTGGGTTACCATTTGACGACGCACCGTTCGGTCGTGTTCGATGGATGCTTTAAACTTCAATAAAGTATGTGTCTGGGAAGGTTGCTGGTCGGTCGGTCGTTATATAAGAATTTGTAAGGCGCACGGCGTTAGGCAATGGAATTCGGACTTGTTCCAGTGCTTCGTGTGTCTATGTCGCCATGTCTTCCTATCGGGCGAAGTACAGTAACTCCATGGACTTCACCTTGGACGGATCTTGCTTGCGAGAGCATTATGATCAGGATGTTCTTATGTCTCATACCAGAACAATCCGATAACTAAGGCATTGCATTATCCGCCCTCCATCTTTGTGTTTGGCGCTAGTAACATCGCATAAACGCAAAGGTGGTGACGTAAGATTGTCCACGATGATCCCATCCCAAGCAGAATTGGAAACGGCGACAGAACAACATAGAGCAACGTCTCATGGACAATGGATATATGTATAGTTGGAGCAGTTACACTTCAAATCGCATGAATAGTGAGCGGGATCCCTTCTTCTCAGCTGGATACTTTCCAACCACTGTATTAAATGACCATTTGCAGCGCCCCTTCGTCGGCGCGCTCGTCGGCTTGGGCTTGCATCAATGCGTCCGCAGTTTGATCCACAGTCGCTCCAGTAGTGGCCATTGGCTGGAGACTCGCAGCCAGCAAATTCACAGAATTGGCAGACATGGCCGCGGCGTATTGAGCAGCGAGAGCGTTATCATGGTCGAGCAAAGGGTTCGGATCCTTGCGCGCCTCGCTTCGGATAGCGTCCTGCACACGCTGCAACGCTGTGACAGCAGCGTCGTCCGAATCTTCACGGTCCTTCAACACCTGGAGAACGTCACGGAACGCTTTGAGCTTATCCTGGAGCGACAGATTTCCGTGGATAGTCGACTCGTCTGCGTCTTCATCAACTTCATCATCGGGCAGCTCTTCCATGACGTCCAAAACTTCAAAGAACTCTTCATGCAGCCCGTTTTCAAAGCGAGAGTCGTCGTCCAGGTACTCGCTCAATGGCATGGGATCATTCAGTCGCAGGAGAAGGAGCAAATGCGACAGCTCCGTGTCCATCAACGAGTCTTCTTCCTGGGTCGCAAGAGGGCAATCGGCTCTCACAGGGACGCGGCTGGCAAGCAAATGCGTCGAGGCCCAAGCGCGCTCAATAGTATCCTTGCTCATCTCATCCCAGCTCATCATGGCCCACTTCATGGCTTGCAAAATGTCGACATCGAACAGGTCTTGCTTCTTGCCGGCTTCAACACGGTCAATCGCATGGCGCAGATGGTGACGTCGATACCACTTCTTGAACGTCGCCACGAGACTGCACGTGAATGGATTCAGCACTTGAGCTGCATTCATGGGCAACAGGAACACCGTGATGTTCGTGAGCTCCAAATGCGAGAGCACGTGGGAGTCAACTTCATTGAGGAAGAGCAGAATGTGGCGCTTCTGCGTGGCCATGGCGAAATCCAGGCGCTGGATCCATCGTGAGAAGATCACGCCGCTCATCCAGGCCTTCTGGTTCCAGAAGTACTGCAGTCCATGCTGCTCCGCTGTCTTCTTACGAAAACACTTCGGATGCTCGTGATGCGACACAAACAGAGGCTGTAGCTTCTCAGATCCGTCAGCGTTCGTGGCCAGCACCGCAACGAACCGCTTCTTTCCGCGCAATGGATTCTCTTCAAGCAACTGGTGCGAGGGCGGCAGCTTGTACAGCATTCCCAGCTCTTCCATGACGAAAATGTTGGCCAGCTCATACTTGTCGGTCTCTTGGGTCAGCGCCTCCATGGTGGTGAACTGCAGCACCTTTCTCTTGTTGCCTGTCGTAGCACCGGATGAAAACACAGTACCAGTCCCAGTCATACCGGACCCAGCGGCGGCATTTGCGCCATGCGCAGCGTGGTGATGCTGCTGGTGGTCGGCGTTAAACTTGCGGAAGCTGAAATTGTGACGCAGCTGAAACGAGTGCAGCCAGCCATTGGAGAACTCGGGCTGCTCGTCTTCCGGGATGTTCAGCATCTTGGCGAAGTGCTTGGCCTTCTCCTTCGTGGTGTCGCCCTGCACCGTGATGCCGCGATGCGCGCACTGGATGACCCAGTTGGCCAGTGCATTGTCTAGCACCGGATGCTGCACGACGCGACGCTTCTTGATGCCGAGCTCCAGAGAACTCATATTAATGAATTCGTGCTGGCGGCGCAGGATGCCCGAGATCGTGGACTGCGCGGGCGTCTTCTTGAGATTGAACTCGTGCTTGGTCCACTGCGCCAGGTCCTTCTGCGACATCACGCCGCCGCTCTTCTGGTAGAACTCGCAGATGATCTTGCGCTGGTAGTTGGTCAGGTTCCCGTTCCCACGACGCACGCCGGCGCCGCTGGCCTTGGCCGGTGACGCGCGCGGGGCCGCAGCGGCCGCCGATCCATCCGCAGCAGGTGCCTGAGTCGCGCGGCGTTTCCCCATGAGGCTCTGGCTCCCTCTCAATACCGATTCCCTCTCTAAATGGGGCTTCGATCTGTTTTTACGTGAGACCCACTCGTTTTTCCCGCCTTGTTCTTCCGCCCTCTTTGGGCAACCATTTCTTCCCTCATTGAGCAATCGGATGCGTGACACGGGCTTCTAATAAATGCGCGCACTAGTGTGTTGCACTTTGGTTCATGGAGCAGCTCAATGGGAATGACGAAGGCGATGGCTCCAAGGCGGAGGTTGTGTACTTGGAGGGCGACGCCTACGTGCGCCACTTCACGCTCGTGCTCAAGACCGTAATGCACGAGAGAGAGGATCTGAGCAGACTCTTCTCAGCGCAGGAGAGAGCCATCGCGGATGCGTTTCTCACGCGATTGACGCCACAGGCACAGTATCTCTACGCGCGCCTGTTCCAGCGCAAGGGCGATTGGTTCAAGACTAGCGCTCTGTTGAGGTACTTTGAGCAGAGAGCGATCCGATCGGAAGAGCACAAGGATGGAGATGAAGCAGAAGACAACGATGATGAAGCTGCTGGAAGTGCAGAAGCTACTGTTGATAAAGCTGACGTGAATCAAGAGCTGGTGCAAGCCACGCTACAGATCCTTGTAGACGAGGGATTCTTCACGGTATTGCCGTCATTGGTAGCTAAAGCCAACACAACGAGCAGTACACAGGACGAACAAGAAGCCTTGTTGAAGCGAGCATTAGAAGCACTTCAGCAATGCGCCAACGCCGGTGAGCTTGCGTCGCTGTACAAAACGCTTGTGGGCAAGAAGAGCAACATGAAAGGGTCGCTCTCCAGCAACAAAACGTCAGGCAAGGCGGATTTGTTTCAAGCTATTGAGCGTGTCGCATTGACTCAGCGCCGTATTGATGGGTCGAGGATTCCACTCGCTCGGCTTTTGCAGCAGGTTTGGCTGGAAACATACCCACTGCCTGGCGCTGGCAAGAGTGACATTGTAGTGTTACAAGTATCGCAATCAACGCGCGATTTGTTTTTGCGGATGCATCGCCTGTTCTACTTCCAGTCAAGTCATCCCTTCAATAGTAGCTCGACAGGCGCGACAGGTAAGCCTGTTCATGAGATCATTTCTCTGGTTCAACAACACGAGGCCACACAATGGCCGGGGCTCATGGTACTATTTAAGAAGATCCAATACCCAACGTACGAGATTCGAATTCAGCGTCCAATATTTATGACTCCAACCGTGTACGCTTGTTACGAAGTCGCGTATCAGTTGCATCGAGTAATGGGTTATGTGGACGTTTACTTTTCACCCGAAATCGCACATGAAGCTGGGACTGAGCCTGACTTAGACTTCAAGTGGTTAATCCAAAATGCCCCTCAATTTGTTGCTTTCCAGCGACTTGCATCAGATTTATTTGGTCAGGGGGTACCTTCAACCCCTGATGGTTCAGATAGTGGCGTTGAGTGCCTGGAAAACGAAGATTGGCAATTATCAAGTTGGACGCAATTTCGGCTGAAATGTAGTCAAATGCAGACTCTAGATGAGTTGGTTATTGAAGTACGTTCGTGCTTCTCTGCTTATTTGGATTATTCAAGAACGATTACAGCTAATTCGCTCGACCACAAGCTTCCACCTTTTTTGATGAAATGCGATGCTGGATATCACTTGGCGAGAATTCTGAACATCGCGGTGAATATCTATGAAAAGCAGCGCAAGTATCAAATTGCGATTTTGCTTCTGAATGATCTTTTGGCAAGTCCCTATCTTGAGCGAAAGCGAGGTGGATGGTGGAACAGATTGTCAACAAACCTGGAGCATATTAAGTGCGTTGACCAATCAAGGCGCGCTTGTGAAAACGCAGTTGATGACCCGCGTACAATTGGTGCAGATCGAATAACGTTAGAGAGGCGGATGAAGCGGCTTCAGAAAGGTGTTCCTCAGGACTCGCAGAAATATATCAGATCGACAGTCACGGGTGTTGTTGATCTTATATCTGACAATGAAGAAATTGAGCAAGAAGATGAGCTAAATACATGCTCCAACCCGAACGTCACGGGAAAAGGTGAATACGCATATCCTCAAGAATATATTGTTGGCCGGCCATTGAACCGTGCAATAAGCGAAAAATCGCGCTTTATTGGATACGATGATGAACCGTGTACGGTGGAGCAACTAGTACTGCAGCACTATCAGCAGCAACATGTATCAGCTCACAAAGGCACTGAAAATCAAAATGATGATTTGGGTGGCTGGTACGGAATTCACTGCGAAGGGCGTGTACTTGGAAATCTATTTGGCTTGTTGCTTTGGGACATTATCTACGCCAATATTCCAGATGTATTCCAAACGCCTTTCCAAGCCGCACCTTTAGATTTCGGCTTTGCTGACACATTCTACGAGGCCAGAAAAACCATATTAGATGCACGATTGAATCAACTGGAGACGGAGTGGTCCATGCGAGAGGTTATCGATGATCTAGGTAAAATCTGGCATCGCGAATTTGGTAAAATCAGCCGTTTCGTGTCATGGCCACGTGAGGATTCTTTGCCTCTTCGACTTCATCAACTAGTCGTGTTGGCAATGGGACAGGAGCGATTGGGGCGGCTACTGCGGTATATGGCAACATCACCAGAGTATCACGTTGCTCAGAATGGACTTCCAGACTTACTCCTCCTTCGATTCCGACAGAAAGAAGGGCTCAGCCTGGAGTGGCCGATAGATGATCACAAGTGTTTAAACGTGTACGAATTTTGTGCGATGGCATATCGATTAAATCTCAATGATCGTGTTGAAGAAGTAAGCAAAGACGGCATTGGAAATTTGAAAGATGAAGAAAATACGGCGGATTCTGAGTTGACTGCTCTAGAAAAGATTCATTTACTGAACAAGGCTGAATGGAATTGCGAAATCAAGCTCGTGGAAGTGAAAGGCCCGCGGGATCGACTTAGCGACAAGCAGTTGCTTTGGCTTGAGGTTCTGAATGACCAAGTGAGTTTGAATTCCAGCGTCACTCATGTGGTTGAAGACGAGCAAACACTCAAAAAGATCCATTTGAAACAAAGTAAAAAGCAATCCGTCAACGACGTTGACATGAATAAACAACGCAAAAAGGCTCCGTCGAAGCAAAGAAAAAAACAACCCGATGACGATTTTGAAGATAGCGTCAAATCGGTGGCGAAACCACGAAAGAGAGCGAAGATGGCTATTTAATTCCGTGGATAGCGGTTGATCGTGCAAACGACACGTTGTTCGTTTTCAATGTATGTGATATAAAACTGGATTGACCTGACGAATAATGAACCGACCTGCTTCTTACTCCATGACGTCGTTCGCGTTGGAATCATCGCATTTCTGCATCAACTTGAATTTGATTGCCTTTCGAATTTCTTCCCAGTCGTCTTCGTCGTCATCGTCGTCTTCACTCTCACTGATTTCGTTTCGAGCCTCGCAGTGTTTGGTTTTGCCAGCTTCAACTGCCGAATCAATCTCCAGTGAAGCACTTGTGTCTCCACTTGTGATTGAAAGTGGAGCTGTTGCAGCTTCGCAGGTTTGAATTTGAATCGAAGCCGTGCAATCACTCTTATTGGGACCAGAATCAATCTGATCAATCGGATGCACTACAGCCGCAGGAGCTGGAACCACTACGCTTTTTGCGTCAGGCGTCATGTCCGAACGTGCCAGCGAAACGTTCAGAAGTTTGACCTGATCAAGCTCTTTGAGGAAAAACTGGTAGTTGTCATCTTCGTGTTTGTCCGCATTCGCCAGCATGCTCTTGGCTTCCGCATCGTCATGTGCCACACTCTCCGGATCGTTCAGGAATGAAAGCACCCATTGCATCTCGCTTGTTGGACCACGAGAGGCCGATTTAGCAGCCGATCGGATGGGAAGACCCTCGTTATCGTCGTTATTATCGTCGTCTGCCGGATCAATCGGTTGCTCAGGAAGTGAGTTTAAGAGCAAATCCAGCTCAGCATCCGATAAGCAGAGCTCCAGACGCGGGCCAACGTCGTTGGGACTTGCATCTTCATGCAAAACACTTGGTATTGGGGCGTGAGGGACATCACAGGTAGTATTGCCAGCCGCCGCTGGAGCTGGCGCAACCTCAAACGTGCAGGCTTCATGCTCCTCGCCCTGCTGCTCGTCCTCCATCATTGGATTGATCTCCATCCACTGGTCTTGGCACAGCGTCGGCGTCATGATCGCACTGGATCTGAATGCAACGAATCCAGTGAGCAGGTCAATATCGAATTCCTTGGTGGGCTTTACGTACGAGACAAGGCGCAGCTTCAAGGCTCGAGTCTGCAGCAGAGCGCAGGCGGCTGTGAAGTCATAGCCGCACTCAAACACGCACTGGTTCAGCAGCGCATTCAGCGGCTCTGTCCATTGCATTGCGGTGGCGTCTCTTCGACTGGAACTCTCAGATCCATCTGAATCCTCATCAGATCTGAACCCAGTGGAGTGAATGTGCGCGTGACTAGCTATCGATTGGCTACAATTACGACCAATGGAAGCAATTTCCGAATCCGCCACGAAAGCCAAGGAAGGATGGCGAGCCCCACGCGCATGCGCTCTGTGCTCTGGAAGGACGACGGCCTCCAGCTGATCGACCAGCGCAAGCTGCCCACAGAGCTCGTGCTCGTGCGCTGTGAGACCGTGGCTGCAGTCACGGATGCGATCGCAGAGATGATCGTGCGGGGTGCGCCCGCCATCGGAGCTGCCGGTACCTTCGGCCTGGTCATCGCGGCGCAGAAGTTCCCAGTCACGGCTACGACTACGTAGGTTATTCAGTTACCCTGTATTGCTGCTTGTATCCTAACTGTACGGCTGCGTATTCCAGCAAGGAAGACGTGCTTGCGGCTGTGCGTGAGGCCAAGGCCACCATTGACGCTGCTCGCCCCACGGCTGTGAACCTCACGTGGGCTACGGAGCAGGTCGTGAAGGAGCTGGAGCTTATTGCTGTGCAAGAGTACGTTTCTCTGTCGCATTGGTTCTCTTGTTCTGGTGTCACGGCTAATCATTTTTTCGCTATTGAAGGTCCTCCACCATCGAGACGCTTGTGCAGCAGACGCTCGCGATTGCGCAGCGTCTAGCCGAAGACGATGTCGACATCAACCGCCGCCTAAGCGAGTTTGGCGCTGCCATCGTCAAGCCCAACAGCAACATCTTGCACCACTGCAACACTGGTGCGCTGGCCACTGTGGACATCGGAACTGCTATCGGCGTCATCTACGAGTGCCACAACCAGGGCAAGAACATCCACGTATGGGTGGATGAAACGCGCCCTCGTCTTCAGGGTGCCCGACTCACGGCCTGGGAGCTCATGCGCGAAGGCGTGCCCATGCACCTCATCGCCGATAACGCCGCTGGCTACCTCATGCTCTCGGGTAAGGTCGATGTCGTTCTCTTCGGCGCCGACCGCGTGGCTGCCAATGGTGACGTTGTGAACAAGATCGGCACATACAAGCTCGGCGTCGTGGCCAAGGAGAACAATGTCCCCGTGTACGCCTGTGTGCCTACCAGTACGATCGACCTGACGTTCCCGAACGGCATGGGCATCCCGATCGAAGAGCGCAATGCTGAAGAAGTCACTTGCATCCGTGGCGTCCGCATCGCTCCGGAGAACTGCCGAGTGTTTAACCCGGCCTTCGACGTCACGCCGGCCAAGTACCTTACCGGTATCATCACGGAAGAGGGCATCTGCTACCCGCCCTTTGAGGAGAGTCTCGCCCGCGCTAAGGCTGCGGCTGAAGAGCGTCTGCAGAAGGCCCAGAAGCAGTAGATGAAGTGGGAAGATGTCGTGTTATCCAGCCAGCTATTTCGAACGTGCTGCTTCAAGTTGATCGGCGCTGCTTCAGAAGAAGGTCAATGAGATCGTCTAAATAAACACCGTCGTGAGTTGTTTGCCAACTTCAACCTACTCCTGTGATCGCTACCGAGTTCAGTTGAATCGTCATGAGCAATCTGCTCACAGTACAGTAGAAAATGTACGGTCCTGTGCACCGAACACTTTTCTCAGGATTTCCACGCGTACATCGTACAATTTTTCACATTTCAATTACAATATTCCAACTAAAACTGGCAGTTGAACCACTTGACTGGCTTGCGAGCGCTGCCCCAGGAGCCGTCGCCGTTGTAGAAGGCCGCGTCCTTGTGGTTGATGCTGGCCTTGTAGAAGTTGCCTCCGTCGTACGAAGTGCTGTACAATGAGGACGAAAGACCGTCGCGACAGCTCGAGATCTCCACAGCGCCGTCGTTCTGGCCAGTCGCGTGGCCCGAGAGCGCGTCCAGAGCCACGTACTCAGCAGAGTACGCGGACAGAAGACCAGAGGAGCTGGTGCCGCACAGGTTGGAGGTCACGTACTTGGTGTAGACGGAGGCGATGTCCAGGTAGTACGTGTTGAGAGCCGACGTCGAGGCGGAAGTCGCCTCGTAGGCCAGCGACTTGGTGGAAGCTCCGGCTGGACACAGACCAAGCTTGGTGAGCAGAGCCAGAGTCGTAGTGCCCGCGGAACCGCAGACATTGATAGCCAGGTTGGAGCTCATGCTGCCCTGCATGGGTCCAGCCAGAGAGATCCACTTGGACGTCGACGTGTCGATACCGCAGAGACCCTTCATGATGGCAGCAGCGATGACCAGGTTGCCCATGGAGTGGCCGATCAACGCAATGTTCTGCATAGACATCTTGTCCGTACTGGAGACCATGGCCAAGGCAGCAGTGCACACCTGTTGAGGCAGAGTGTCCGCGTACCAAGCCGTGTTGACTGTATCCATCTTGATGAACTTCATAGACGAACAGCAA
>JAADXR010000369.1:0-30029 GCA_023337935.1 Elongisporangium anandrum
ACAAGTTGAAGTTGACCTGCCGTTGCAATTGACCAGAATGAGAGAGATCGCATCCGTTTCTGCTACTCTTGTCAGGCTCTGATGAATCATCCCAGCTCAACAGACCAACCTTCGCTTTCTCTCCATCCTTCAGTCTCATTGTACCACTTGCTCTCCAGATCTCAAGCGCCTTCGTACCATGGGTCGCAAGAAGAGCTCCTCCGCCGCCCCTTAGCAGCCACAGCAACAGGCCAAGCCCACGCCGGAGAAGAAGGTTGAAGCTCCGCCAGCCAAGGGTCAAAAGAGCCAACCTGCTGCCAAGGAAGCGCCAGCTCCATCCGCCAAAGGCAAGGGAGGCAAGAAGGGCGGCAAGAAGTAAATTTGACATATATCACACTGATCGCTCTGATCGTATAAACTATAATCTAGCATTTCGACCACTTACTGATTTTGAAGCGTGGTTTGCGTAAATTCTTTTAAGTCATTTTTTCTTGGCGATGTGTTTGCGATACTGCCATAGTATACTACACATTCTTTCAACGACCTGATGCTGAGATGCGCTAATAACGAGTGACAAGTTTCGATTTTATGCAATTGACGCTATTTGAGATGATGCTTTTGCCCTGCACAGCCTTTGATGAAGCAGCAATCCAATCCGCCACAATTGCACTTCACGTCTGATTATGGCTGCGTGAATACATACACATCATCGTCTTACATCAAAGTTCGAGTGAGTGCGTCCTGCTCCAACAAAAACGTGGTCAGAAATGCCGGAGGCGAACGCATTGTCACCAAACGGAAGACGAGGTTCATCGCCACGAGAATGTTCTTGCGCGGGTGGTTTTGTTTGCTCATCTCGTCGCGCGCCGCATTCATTAAGAGGTCGCTTACAAGTCTACAAGCAAAACAGTGATCGTCAGCTTTTCACTGGACCCTATGGCTTCAAAAACAATTCAGTAGAGGTACACGTACGCTGCGGTCACGTGGTGGTGATGGGTTTGCTCCGATTGGTTCGTAATCGGAACTTGGTGGTGGATCCATTGCCACAACTGCGCACGCGATATTTCGGCCGTGGCCGAGTCTTCGACACATCCGTTCACGATCGCAGTTCCATAGCCCCGGACCCAGCTCAGAACGTACGACAGAGCAACTGTCACGTTCGCTTGAACCGATTGAATGTTCACGAAGCCATTCGGCAGAGTCAACAACGTTTTCTCAAAGAACGACTCATCGATGTTGTCAAGCGGACTCAGCGCGGTCGGTGGTCTCTGCTTATCGCTGAAGACAGCAGCCAGAACCTAAAGCAGTAGCCAACAACAACGTCAATATGAATCCTCAAAGCCAGAATGACGGCAGATTTGGATAGGCCTACCTGTTGAATGGGAGTGACGAGCTCCAAGTCGTACACCAGAGCACCGTCGGACCCTGCGAGAGCCTCAAATCGTTTTCCGTCCTTAGCTTTTTCAATAGCCGCCTCCTTCGAAAGAGTTGGTGGTAATTGCGACAGCACAAAAGGCACCATGCCCGTCGTCGCAGGTGCATTTCTGCGTCTGCATGTCCGAACCAAAAGCTCCATGTAATGTCTATCATGCGTGCGCCACAAGAGATCAGTTGAGAGCTACCATACGTATTCAAGCGACGACTTACTTGAGAAATGGGGACTTCATGGACACGCACTGCTGTCGGTCAGGCAGCAGACATTGCTGAAACTGGCGAAAGTTTACCACAATGGACGCCGTATAGTCCCACATACCGCAGTTCAAACCCAGCGAATGGTGTTTCAACTCGAAGAGGATCTCGTCCATTTCAAAGGCAGCGAATATGCTTTCAATTAGCACTGTGGCTTTGATGCTTCCCTGAAACGAAGATACGAAATGAGTAAACACTAGAAATCGATCGATTGGGATCAAGTTGGATACGTACCTGCGGAATCTGGAGCTTGTTTTCCGTGAACACGAATAGTTTTCTCCACAATGCTGCTTCTTCATGAGTCTCCAGCTACGATCCATTTTCAGAGCAAGATTGAGCTCATAATTTGAGGAAGACAGAGCCTGGAAATCCAAACCTTGGGAAGGTAGAGAAATGGGCCATTGCCCTTCTTCAGCATGATTTTCCCGCTATCAAGGTCATGAACAAATGTGTAAGTGAGGATATCATTGCACAGCTAACTTAATGCTCTCACTTGTGGAAAAGATGAAGAGCGACGTCAAAGAGAGCTCCAGAGATGACTTTGCCTTGCACCAGCACGTTCTGCACGAGAGCACCAGATATTGAGTGGGAAATACTCCATAAAATGTGAAAACCATGCAGCAACGCACCGTTTCGTCCATGTTCCATGCACGGGGGCGCACAATTAGCAGCGCTGGATTGGGAACGAGCTCCAGCTTGGCGGAAGGAATCGCAAGCGATCCACGCACAGCTTGCATGATGTTGTGATGGCCAGAGAGCGTGTTTGCCCAAGTGGGGCAGTGACCATCGTCGAAATCCACTTGCACTCCCTATGGGACCCAAACCACGTATGAGCACACAATCGACGGCTTCTGAGCTAGACATGAGCGCACCTGAGCTCCCGAGTTCAGCGCGCGCAGCAGGAACGATCGGTCGGCTGGCGATACGTCTCCGATGTCCACGCGTCGGTCGTGCAGACAAGCTGGCAACGGGTCGATCTTCCAAGAGGCGTCGTCTCGAATGGCTTTCGTGGCGCTCAGGAAGGTCGGCATCTTGCCATGCTGCTCGATGTCAGATCGACGCGCACTTCTATGACGATGCAGCTGCTCCATACAAACGAAGACATGAATCAGTAGATGCAGGTAACTCAAAGAGCGGTCGCAGACGCCCACGTACGTTCTCAATCTCGGCTTGGAACTCCATGGCGATGCACGTCACAAACTCGAGCGCTTCGCGCGTGAGCACTGCATCAAAGACCCCGTCTTCCAGCATCTCATCCGGCGGCGCCACGTACAGCAGCTCTTGGTCCGTCGACTGCATTGCTGCCGGGAGCTTTGCGGCGCTCACGTGCGCGTGGATCTGCTTGACGCGCTGCATCTGGTCTCTCTCTTGAGGTCTCTGATGCTGAATGCGAATGCGCATTCTGCATGCGTGGCTTCTCTTTTTCAGCCAATCAGCATCGAAAAAAAGCGCAAGCTATATCTTGTACCAGTATTTTTGGTACAGCTGTCATCTGGAGAGCTACACTTTCGAGTGGAGGGGAAAATGGACCGACGCGTCCGCCTCGAGTTCCGCGACGCGCTGACGCCCGTGCTGCTGCGCTCGCATGGCTTCGCCAGCTGCTGGTACCTGGTGCCGGAGAACGTGCGCATCGTGGGCGATCTGGCCTACGAGCTGCTGCAGGAGTTCCGTCTGCAGGCGCGCTGTCCGCGCGGGCTCTCGCTGCTGCTGAATGGGCTGCCCGTGTTGCTGAGTCAGGATATCCGGATCGTGCGCGATGAAGACACGGTCACTGTGCAATGCCCATTGTCTGGCGTGGGAGGAGATAGGATTGCGATTGGATCGAGTCTGCTTCAGGACGAAAGCACGGATGCCGATCAACAGTATGAAGCACGACGACTGCGACGCGAGCGAAAAGAAGAGAAACGCATGGAGAAAGAAGCGAAGAAGCTGAAGATACTGGCAGCAGGAATGAAAAGCGGCATTCTCAACTCTCAAACGCTGGAAGAGCTTTTGCAAAAGTCTGGATATCAGGACAAGAATGGGAGCAGCAGCACTTCATCCAGTGATGACGAAGAAGGAGCTCCTGTGATAAGCAAAGAGCAGAAGAAGCAGGACAGGAAAGTGGAGAAGCGGGTGAAGATCGCGCTTGCGAAAGGAATGAAAGAAAAGAAGCGGCTTGAAGCGCAAAGAGTGGCTACGTACAAGCCTAATGACAGCGACTCTGACAGCGATAACAACAGCTCTTCCTCCGGTGAAAGCAATAAGTCTGCTGGGGTGAGAAAGAGACAGCAGAAGGTGAAGGCACCGCATGCAGCGAAAAAGACAAGAAAGCCGAAGTCCACCGCCGTACTGGACAGCAGCAGTCCTAGCAGTAGCTCTTCCTCCAGCAGTGATGATGAACGTGTCGACGCCAAAACAGCGTCTGTTATGAGGAAGAAGCAGCAGAAAGAAGAGAAAAAGAAGGCTGAGAAGCGGATGAAGGATGTGTGGGCCGCAGCAATGCAAGCAGAAAGCGCCAAGCGTGATGTGAGCAGCTCCAGCAGCAGTTCATCCTCTAGTGAATCCGACGAAAGTAGCTCAAGCAGCTCTTCTTCCTCTTCCTTGAGTGACGAGCAAGAACTCGCTGCCAAACCACCAGTGTCCAATCGCAAGCGAAAGCGTGCTATTGCCAAGCCAACAACAAGCAAGCAAGCGAAAATTACGCCTCCTGATGCTGCACAGGACAACAACGGTGACAGTGAACGGGGCACTAGAAGACGCCGTCGTCCTCGTAGACGAAAGCACAACAACGGCTCGTCTCCAAACGTTCCAAGTGCTAGCCCAGCTGCAGTCCCATCGAAGCTGCCGACTACTACTTCCTGTATCACTGGGGAATCTCCCACTGAGCCAGCACCTGTCGATGGAAATGCCAGCAGCGCTGCCCGATCCACGGGTCATGTCCGCTTTGGCCAAACGAACAGAGTTGACCACTCCACTGATAGTGCCAGTCAACCGCAGATTCGCATCCATCAGCGAAGAACTGAGGTCCCGTTCGGACTGGAGAAATATGGCCCTGCCAATGGTGGACACTACGAGCCCCAGGAACAGCAGGAGGCGCCTCAATGGACTTCCACATCAGCAGCAGCTGTCGAGCGTGAGCATAACGAAGGAAGCACCAGGAAGAAGACGCAGCAGAAGGAGATGTGGAAGCGCCCGTATGAAGTGGTCGCCTCGATTCATGACAAGCCTGATCAGCACCAGACCGAGCTGGTACGTTAGGACTTGCCACTAGTATACGAAGCGTCATTCTAATGCGTTTGATGATGAGTAGAGTCTAGAGTCATTGGTGGAATGCTTCCCAACAACAGCGGCGGAAGGATTCTCGTTCCAAGTAAGCGATATCGTCGCCTACAAGACGTTGACGCTGTGTATGAAGACGTGGCAGCCCATCATGAGCGACTGGCAGTGCGGCAAGGTCACCAGTGCAGACACCAACGAGATCCAAGTCGCGCCCTTGCGGCTCTCCGTATCAGACGGCAAGCTCCTTTGGAAGCCTCTGCGTGGCTCCTGCGAAGCAGCCGTCGTCCAGGCGAGTGAGCTCAGCGCAGTGCGCTATCTGGAAGGCCCGACGCACAGCGGAATCAAATAGACACGACGGATGTATGGAAAAGGTTCTTGAGTTTCATTTGGATAAAGACAGAGAGGTAGCTACACTACGAACGGCCGGATGGCATCTAGACGCGAGGGCCGTAGACAGACAGGTCGTTGTCGGCCAGGATGAACTGCGTGAAGTTGTCCTTGAACGAGTGGGCCAGCTTGAGCGACGTGGCGTCGAACGCGGCCTTGTCTTCCCAGCAGTTGCGCGGGTTGAGGATCTCCGAGGGCACGCCCTCGACCGCCGTGGGGATCTCGACGCCAAAGACCGGGTCTTCCACGAACTGGGTCTTGTTGATGCTGCCGTCCAGCACGGCGTCCACGCACTTGCGCGTGTACGAGAGCTTCATGCGCTTGCCCACGCCGTAGACGCCGCCCGTCCAGCCCGTGTTGATGAGGTACACGTGGGTCTTGTGCTCCTCGAGCTTCTTCTTGAGCAGGTCGGCGTACTTGGTAGGGTGCAGCGTCATGAACGCAGCGCCGAAGCACGTGGAGAACGTGGCCTGGGGCTCCGTGATGCCGCGCTCCGTGCCGGCAACCTTGGCCGTGTAGCCCGAGAGGAAGTGGTACTGAGCCTGGCCGGGCGTCAGGCGCGACACAGGCGGCAGCACGCCGTAGGCGTCGCACGTGAGGAAGATCACGGCGTTCGGATGGTTGCCGCGCGAGTTGGGCTGGTGGTGCGGGATGTGGTAGATCGGGTACGACACGCGGCCGTTCTCGGTCTTGGAGCTGTTGAAGTAGTCGGGCTCGTTCGTCACAGGGTCGATCCAGACGTTCTCGAGCATGGCGTCGCGGCGGATGGCGTTGAAGATGTCGGGCTCGTTCTCGCCACTCAGGTCGATGGTCTTGGCGTAGCAGCCGCCCTCGAAGTTGAACACGCCTTCGTTGTCCCAGCCGTGCTCGTCATCGCCGATGAGCTCGCGCTTGGGGTCGGCCGAGAGCGTGGTCTTGCCCGTGCCCGAGAGGCCAAAGAAGATGGCCGTGTCGCCGTCCTTGCCGATGTTGGCCGAGGCGTGCATGGCCATGACGCCGTTGAGCGGCAGGTAGTAGTTCATCATGCTGAAGATGCCCTTCTTCATCTCGCCACCGTAGAACGTACCGCCGATGACGGCGATGCGCTTCTCGATGTTGAAGATGACGAACACCTCCGAGTGGAGACCGTGGGCCTTCCAGTCCTCGTCCACGATGTTGCACGCGTTGATGATCGTGAAGTCGGCGGCGAACTTGTCGGCCACGTCCTGGAACTGCGGGCGGATGAACATGTTGGTCACGAAGTGGTGCTGCCACGCCAGCTCCGTGATGATGCGCACGTTCAGACGCGTCTTCTCGTTCACGCCGCAGTGGCCGTCGAAGACGTACATGCGATCCACGGTGCTGAAGTGCTTGGTGGCCTTGTTCAGCAGCACGTCGAACACCTCGGGCGTCGTGGGCTGGTTGATTTCGCCCCACCAGACGTTCTTGGCCGACGGCTCCTGCTTCACGATGAACTTGTCCTTGGGCGAGCGGCCCGTGAACTTGCCCGTGTCGACGGCGAACGTGCCGTTGGCCACGAACGAGCCCTCCTGGAACTTCTCCTCGTGCTCAGCCAGCTGCGCGTACGTCAGGTTGTGGTAGACGGCCGAGCTCGGGTTGTCAATGCCGATGGCGTCCAGGCCGAGCTGCTTGGTCGAGGTCTCGTGGGCCATGGTGATGGATATTGTGGTGGTCGGTGGTTGGACTTGATTGCCAATTGGGAAATGAGCTCAGAGGGAGAGGACCGGCCGCATGGGAAACAGGGTGCAACGCCACGTCCCGACGGACGGCGCGTCGGCGGTGAAGCTTCATGGCCAAGCACCCGATTGCTCTTGAAGCTGCGGCACTGAACCGTGAGCTGCAAGGAGTGACGCACCGCCGTCATGTGACGAGGGTCCTGGATGTGACGTGGTGCGGGTAGGGCTCTTTTCTCCAGGAAGCGATCTGATTGGCTGGTTGGTCAAGAATCGGAGCCGACAGTTTCTGGAGGTTCCGAGGGTGACGTTTCTGTGTCACGCGCCGCATTTCTCCAGGAAACAACGCGGCAAAGCTCACGCGGCATCAGACGCCCACTTCAACTTGGAAGCTACTGCCTCTGCCGGCATGGAGAGCGACTGATTGCGCCCTGCTGCATTGGATCAGGCCGCAGCTCCATGGAAGGTTATTTATACCGCCTTGATGAAAATAGACGCGTGTCTGGGCGTTGCTTGGAAGGTTCGATGGACGAATACGCCTTGAATCCACCGGCAGCTGCTGCTGCTTGGACGCGCTTTGATGAGTGGCTATGAAGGACGCACCAAGGGCAAGCGCTTCCGCAAGCTGCAGAGTGGCGGATCGAACGCGCATGCGCGATGGAAGTACATGAGTGCGGCGACGAACGATGTGATTGAAGACCGGATCCCGCGTTTGCACAATGGCAAGAAGCTCTCGACAGCACCGGCGGGTCGGCATTCCGTCTCGACAATGAGACTGAGGGCCCAGTCCAGTGGCGATGATGGCACCCATGCGCCTGCCCCTGTCAGCGAAGGCTTCGATATCGACGGAGACGGCCAAGTCGACGTCCGTGAGTTGCGACTGACCAAGATCTTGGACTCGATGCTGGAGAAGCGGAGGAAAGACCCCGTGAAGGCCAATGCGCAAGACCAAGCTAGCGACGACCAGTGGCACATGATGCGCCAGGAAGCCGGCCGAATGCTGATTGCCAGCGAATTCGTCGAGCGCAATGCCGGGCGTCTCTGGCGCTATGGCTCCGTGTTCACGGGCAAGACGGAAGCCCAAAGCGCCGAGTTCATCGCTGCGCACAAGAATTTCGGGAAGTTCATGGCGTATTTAGAGAATGAGGAAAGCAAGCGCAACATTCGAACGTCCCAGCGCATGCGTGGATTCATTCAGAGCGATCTGCCACAGCCAGACCAGTCTCCGCAGCAGATTCCGTATCGCCAGACGTGGATTGAGACGTCGCGAAAGGTGCATGAGCCTTCGTTCTCCAAGCATCCGCTGCCAGAGCTTCAGCCGAGAAAGAAAGAGATCTTCTCTCCGCATCACGGAGACAGCATCGAAGAAGGCCCCGAAGTGGTCTCCAATAGCTATGGAGCCATCGACGTGGACGGGGACGGCGTGATCGATGACTTCGAGATGCAACTGAATCTGAGGCTGCAGGAGGCGACGCTTGGAGATCGATCCAGCAACAATGCGGTGCACTCGCGAGAGTTCCGTCGCCATCAGCAGGACGAGGGGCGAAGGATGATGGCCAAAGACTTTGTCGATCGCAACGAAGCGCAGCTGTGGCTCTACGACAGCAAATACAGAGACCTATCGTCAGAAGATGTAGTGCAGCAGATCGCCAGCAAGAATGCGTTTGCAAAGGAGCTCAACAAGCTGCGCGCAACAGAGCGACTGCTGAAGCTCAAGTCCTCCGTCGGGGTCTCCGGCTGCATGAAGCAGCTTCCAGTCGCGGAGCTGCCTCCTGATCCATCCAACATCAGTCAGTACCGACGCGTGAGAGATCGTACAGAGCTGATGATCGCCAGGAAAGAGCTGCTCAAGCCACCACAGCAGCGCAAGCCCGTGAGCACGTCCTTAAGTAGTGCGCATCTGCTGGGCATTCGAGAGGATACGCCAGACTTGACACGTACCATGAGCGACAGTCAAGTAGGTCTGCCGCGCATCTTCGACACGCCTGTGCGGATAGAGCCCACTGGCAGCTTCTCTGTCACCAAGTGGAAGTTTGGCGACCTCTAATACCTAAAGCGAACCCATCTTCCCAATCATCTCATGGCTGCTGATGACGTCGGCGAATGGCCATAGAAAAGATGCGTTTGGTGTGGTGCACACCAAAAGACCAAACCCACGGGTCGGGTTTTGCAGATCAGTTCAGTTTTTGCATTTTGGATCGATATCATGTTTGCCAGGATGGGTACAAATGCCCAAACCCATGCCGAGCGGGTTTTTTCGCAATTTCCAGCGGGTCTTTCAGATCGGTCACTATAGTGAAACCAAGTGGAATTCAAAAATACAATAAATCAGCTGCAGCAGCTGGGGAGAAAAAGAACGAAAGCCTCAGAAGAGAAAAGGCCCAAGGCGGAAGGTGAGCGGAAGGGCGGAAGACGCGGCCTTGGGCGTCGCAACTGCGGCGTTTGGGACCAAGCACAGCAACACCAGCGCATGCAATGACTGACGTTGGCTCTCTGGCTCTGTGCTTGCGTTGTTTGCGGCCGAATCCGTAGGTTTTTGAGCGAATTCCAGCATGTCCTACGCGTATCTGTTCAAGTACATCATCATTGGCGACACGGGTGCGTGCGTTTGGCATCGAGAGCGCTGCTGGAGAGAGAGACTGATGCGGTAGTGGCTATTGCAGGCGTTGGCAAGTCGTGTCTGCTGCTGCAGTTCACGGACAAGCGCTTCCAGCCGGTCCATGACCTGACCATCGGCGTCGAGTTCGGCGCGCGCATGATCAACATCGAGAACAAACAGATCAAGCTGCAGATTTGGGACACGGTAGGAAGGAGGAGGATCTTCTCTGGGTGTTTGCGTTGCTAAGAGACTCACGTGACGCTTCAATGCGCAATGGCAGGCCGGCCAAGAGTCGTTCCGCTCCATCACGCGCTCCTACTACCGCGGCGCGGCCGGTGCGCTGCTGGTGTACGATATCACACGACGCGAGACGTTCAACCACCTCACGCGGTGGCTGGAAGAAGCGCGTCAGAACTCCAACTCGAACATGGTCATCATGCTGATCGGCAACAAGAGCGATCTGGAGCACCGCCGAGCTGTGAGCTTCAAGGAAGGCGAGCAGTTTGCCAAGGAGAACGGGCTTATCTTCCTGGAGACGTCGGCCAAGACAGCAGCCAACGTGGAAGACGTACGCTGCGCTTGATCTATGGTGGAGCGGTATCTATCCGGTTGCTGACCAACTGCCTTGTTATTGCTATCAGGCGTTCGTCAAGACGGCGTCCAAGATCTACGCCAACATCCAGTCGGGCGTGTGCGACGTGACCAACGAGGCCCACGGCATCAAGGTCGGCATGACGGGCTCTCCTGGCCCCGGCGGCTTTGGCAACCCCAACGCGCCCGCCAGCAAGAGCGGCTGCTGTTAGGCCGTTCCTTGGGCTCGAGTCTGACTGCGAGAAGTTAGATGTGCTACGCACGCCCCTGGGGGAGAGCACGGAGCTCAGCAGTCGATGGGGCGTGCGTCTTTTGTTCCCCACTCAGTCTCTCTCTGCTTAATATCGATCAATTGCACGGCATTCATTTTGGAATCGCGACTTGTTGCTCGTGCTCGCACTTAAGCGAAGTCCGTCGCATTTCTATCGGAATCAGATGCAGCAGCTCATGGAGGAGCTGCTCCAGGTCGTCCTGGCGGCGCTGGACGTGGAGACGCTGCTCTGCTTGGCTCAGACGTCGCGCCGCCTTTACCAGCAGACGCAGGAGGCTGCGGAGGCGCGCTGCAAGCACGAATGCCTCACGACGTATCTGCATCCGACCATCGCGACATTCCGCATGCTGGCCCCTGTGCCACCGGTCAGTCTCTTGCCTTATGAACCCGTTCGAACGCTGGATCAGGCTGAACCTGTGAATGGTGATTGTGCAGACGTGGAAGCGGCTGTATGTGGCATTTGCTACCTTCAGCCGCCTGCGCTGGGTGACGTGTACGACGCAGGGCACGGCGTCTTCATTGCGATCGCTCAAGTCGGACAATCAGGAGTACGCAACCGATGGAGAAGGACGGTACCTCATCAGATCAGGGGGCCATTACTGGTTCAGCGTTCTGCAGACGCAGCTAGAAGAGATCCATCTCGCTGTGGACCCTGAGTCCGTACCTGCTTCGGCTGTGGAGAAAGAGCACGCCCCCAGATCCATTACCATGGGCAAATGGGAGAAGATCCGAACCACTGGGACTGGCCCATACCCTCGCCGCCACCACTCCATGACGTGTCTCCCAGACGCAGACTGGCCGTGGACAGAGATCGCATCACCAGCAGAGACTGGGGAGAGCAGAGCTGTGTCTGTGCGACATATTCTGTTCTTTGGCGGGCAATCCGAAGGAATTCCGTTCGACGTCTTCAATGACCTGCATCTGCTGGTGATTCACGATCGAAGGGATGCGGCATCGCTTGAGTGAGTCTCTCTGTATTTAGCCAAGGACTCAATGGTGGATGCTCATCCATGATTGATTATTTGTCTTACAGGCTGAAGGCGAAGCGAAGAGCTCACTGGGCTACGCCAATAGTCAGTGGGATGCCTCCAACCCGTCGATCCGGTCACACCGCGACTCTGTTGTCGCCAACTCAGGTACTGATAGCTGGTGGTAGCGATGGAACAACTCCAATCCCAGCACTGCAGGTGTATCTGCTGCATATTGAAGGGCCAGGCGGTACGTGGATCGTGTTGTTCTGGCTGGTCATGCATTGAGACTGCTGACTCTGCTGTTCGTAGTGTTCCGATGGTCGTGTCCAGTGAGCAATGATATTCCGCATGGACGAGCGCACCACAGCGTCTTCAAGTAAGACCCATTGCTTCGCTTCCTTTCTTGTTGTCTTTGTGATGTCGAATCGCTTGCGCTGCGTTTTGCCTTACAGGGTCTCGAGTCAGGAGGTGTTCATCTTTGGCGGGCGACAGGTACTGCGCTCTTTCATTCAAGGCATCTGGTCACACAGAGAGAATAACTTGATGTCATGGCTGTAGATCAGCCTGTCGAACGGTCTGATGGACGTCCGCCGATTGAAAATAGACTCATCTTGTGACCGCATTGAGTGGTCAGAGCCCAGAACCACTGGTCACTTTCCCTTCCCCCGACGTGGCCACAGTACGACCGTCATCGGCCCCAATCTGCTCCTCATTGGTGGCCAGGATATTACAACCGGTCAGCTTGAGAACGATGTGCGTGTGCTTCGGATTCCTCGGCTGCACTGGAGTCTCCCGAGCTTCCAATGTGGCGAGCAAGGCGAGCAGAGTCGCCCCTGTCCACGCCGAGGCTTCAAGAGCCAGTACTTTGGCACCTCTCTTGTCATCTCCAGTGGGTTTATTGAGTCTCCTGAGAGCGGCAAGATCGACAGACAGCTCCCGGACTCAGATGTCCATGTGCTGCAGCTTGTGCCATTGCAGAGTGACATGATTCCACCGCGATGTTTTACTTTGAGTTCAGCATCAACTAACGATAGATAGCCCACTTCAACCTGACAGTCGAGTGGGCTGCTGGGCAACCAACACATAGCTGCGTGCTTTTTAAAGACTCACATTGGGAAATGTAACTTCGGGTCTATTTTAATTATGAGTTCTCCATTGACTGGTATCTTCGTTTATGCCACTTGACGGCAATTGTAATCAGCTTGGAACTTGTATTACTTCTTGCCACCCTTCTTCTTGGCTCCCTTGGCGTTAGCGGCAGGTGTTGGGACCTCCTTGGCGGCTGGCTGCTGAGGGGCGGCGGCGGGAGTGCTCTTCTTGCGGCCCATGATGGAGTAGAGTTGGTTGGTGGCTTGAGTGCTGTTTGGACAATGATTCGCTTCGTTCCTCGATCGAAAAGGCTTTGGCTTGCTATTTTGATCAGCATCCGGTAGTTTCAAGCGCTGGATCGCATAAGGCTCTGGAGATAGAGGCCTCTGAACCAACCAGTGAATTGCTATAATAGAGGCGCCTGAGGTCCGTTTTGGGTCTTCCAGACAACGCTGAGCAGGACTTGAGTCTGAGCTCATTGTCCAAAGAGCACCGAAGCCGCCAGCCAACTCTACTCCATCATGGGCCGCAAGAAGAGCACTCCCGCCGCCGCCCCTCAGCAGCAGCCCCAGGCCAAGCCCGTCCCTGAGAAGAAGGCCGAAGCTCCACCGGCCAAGGGCCAAAAGGCGCAGCCAGCCGCCAAGGAGGTCCCAACACCTGCTGCTAACGCCAAGGGAGCCAAGAAGAAGGGCGGCAAGAAGTAATTATAAGACCACAGCATTGTAAAACTAAATTCTAAATTGCCATAGCCCCATTGACCTAAACTATCTTATCCTCTTGTCTCACGTATTGTAAAACATAGTATGTAGGCATGACTCTCACAGAGCGTTGATCCACCCAAGCTTCTAATAGGGTCGGTACAAGTTGAAGTTGACCTGCCGTTGCAATCGACCAGAATGAGAGAGATCGCATCCGTTTCAGCTACTCTTGTCAGGTTCTGATGAATCATCGCAGCTCAACAGACCAACCTTCGCCTTCTCTCCATTTCTCAGCCTCATTGCACCACTTGCTCTCCATCACTCAAGCGCCATCGCCCTCTCAAGTAACCACCATGGGTCGCAAGAAGAGCTCCGCCACCCCTCAGCAGCAACAGCAGCAGCCCAAGCCCATGCCGGGGAAGAAGGAAGCTCCACCAGCCAAGGCTCAGAAGGGCCAGTCCGCTGCCAAGGAAGCGCCAGCTCCATCCCCCAATGGCAAGAAGAAGGGCGGCAAGAAGTGAAGCGAGTCCAAGAAGATATTGCCCAAACAGAGACCCAACTCAGGGTCAGTCGTAACTTAAATATAATCCTCATTCTTTCGAAGCATCCACTTGGCTCTGGATCGGCGTTTCTGTGTGAGGCTCGGATTCTACCGATAAAACCGGTACAATTACCGGCTTAAATTAATGGACTGACACGTGCAAGTTAATAATTTAGTTTGTGCGGAAAATTAGAGTGGAAGCCTCTCTATATTTATATTCGAAACTTGAATACGTAATACATCCAGCATCAACATATAAAGGTTAATTTAAAAGGATTTACTATCAAAATGTTAATATCGTAACCTCATTAGAAACAGCTAGAATATCAGATATCAGAGGTGTAACGACTGCTTGCCGTACAGTAAATAGGTACAGTAGCAGCTGGAGTAAAGGCCGTGCTGCCTCCATTTCACCTTCTTCCACGCAGGACGTCGCGCCCACTCGTGGCCTACACCGGATCACTCACTCCACGTCTCTGACTCTTCGCAGCGCATCAAAGCCAGTGCCATGGGCCTCTTCTCCAAGAAGGCCTCGGCGCCCATGAAGCGCCAGCAGTCCACGCCCGTGCCCGACCGCCACAGCGACATGCCCGAAGAGATCGCGTACGTGTACACGGGCACCACGCCCTTCGCCGTCTCGCTGCAGCGGTCCAAGAACAGGTGGCTCAATGCAGAGGCTCGCCCCATGCACATCGTCTGGGACAAGCGCCAGCGCCTCGGGCTCACGTTCTACGAGAAGCGCCACGGCGGCATCTCGGTCAAGTCGATCGCGCCCCAGTCGGAGCTCTCGGTCGGGCAGGAGCTCATCGGCGTGAATGGCCTCTCGGTCCCTGGACTGGACATTAACTCGGTCATGCGCATTCTCCAGGCTGCGGCCTCGCCCTGTGAGCTCCAGTTCACACCGCCACCGTCCCCGATCCTCGTGCACCAGGTCGCCGAATCGGCACGCCGCCTGGGCATTCACAGCGGCATGATCCTCAAGGCTGTGAACGGCATCAATATGATCGGCGCGTCGTTGGAAGAAGTCAATGACGCCATTTGCGGCGCGCAGCCCAATGCACCGGCCATCGTGACGTTCGCCGTGAATTCCAACGCGCAGGACCAGCTTGCGCCAGCAGCGGCCGCAGCTGCAGCGGCAGGCGAAGTCTCCAAGAGCTCCAAGGGGACTCTACGCAACACGCTCTGCATCGGAGCAGTCGTGGCAGCGCTCTCCGTGTAGAAGAGTCCGAGTAGCAACAGTAGCGATGTGGTCGTGGACGTGCAGCAAGCCGTACGGTGTCTATTTAACTGTAAAACCACCATTGGGAGTGAATAAAGAGTGTGCATGAGCTACATAGACGTCTGAAACCCATTGGTGTTCGCAATGGAGCGCCCCTAAGCCCTCAAGAGCCGCCACCAAGGGCCTCGGAAGCCGCAGATCGCGTTCCATGATCTGATTGCTCGGTTGTTGCTGATGTCATACTTCCTGTCCTTCCATTGGATGAAAATGTGGGTTATCGACTTGTCATTGGCTGAAAATCAGTCTGCAGGTCCATTCTCCACCGCACC
Source organism: Elongisporangium anandrum (assembly GCA_023337935.1). Taxonomy (NCBI): domain Eukaryota; phylum Oomycota; class Peronosporomycetes; order Pythiales; family Pythiaceae; genus Elongisporangium; species Elongisporangium anandrum. The sequence goes on from JAADXR010000369.1 coordinate 15,298, forward strand.
CTGCAGTTGGCGTTCTGGGTGGAAAACGCAGCAAGAGCAATGGGCGGCCTACTGACAGCAACCAAGGCGGCGGTGCTGGCGGCGCTCGTGAGCGTGTACTGGCGGCCGGAATTCGTGCTGGAGCTCGGCGGCGCGCAGACCGGCAACGTGCAGACCCATGCGCTGCGCTTTGTGCTCACCATGGGCAGCTACTCGCTGGCGCTGACCTTCTCGCGCGCCTTTGCCAAGATCGCCGTGGCCGTGCTGCTGCAGACGGCGTTCTGGGGTCTCTACCTCAAGGAAGAGCGGTTCGTGGGCGCGGAGAACCTCGACATGGAGATGGAGAAGGAGCTGTACCAGCTGGGCGCGGTATCCTGCTTTGCGTTCCTCATGTCGCTCGTGTTCTTTGGCGCTGGTACCAGCAAGGATGAGCCAGAGCAAGACGTGGAGTTTCGGTGCGTATTGCCATGCCAGCAATGTGTTCTCGTGTCTGGCTAATGAGCTTCGTGATTGCTGTTGTGTAGCAAGCGACTGGTGGCGTTTTACGCCAAGCACAACCCGACCAAGCTGGACCAAGTGGACACGCTGCTGATCAAGTACAAGGGCAACGAAGATCTGCTGTTCACGCGGCTGCACCGCAAGTACGACTCGCTGACCGTGGAGCAGGCCGTCGCTGCGACCGACGCGTTCAACGACGACGACTTCGTGTACGAGGAAGAGCGAGAAGACGAAGAGGAAGAAGAGAAAGAGCAAGTCGCTGCCCCGCAATTGGAAGCGTCGCAAAGCGAGAACGACGAGGACTACGAGGTCGTCAAGACGTACTCCAGTGAGCTGGACGTGGCGCCCACGACGTCCCGAACGTCCAGCGCCGTGCGTGCGGCCATCGAAGATGCGCGTCGCGCCCAGGAGGAGCGCGTGCAGCAGCGCATCGCGCAGCTCACAGCCAAGAGCTCCGGTAGATAAGCGGTCGGCCGTACCACCTGGCTAGCGCCAGTGTCCGTCCGTCCTAAACCAAGCATTACACATGTCCTAATCCTGCAAGGGAGTTCTTTCTTTTCTTCAACTCAGGCGAGCTTGTATTCGGGGGCGCGCAGTAGTCGCCCCGCGCTTGTTCCCGTTCGTTTGCACCTCACACAAGTACACTCATCCCCCAGGCCCCAGGTCCCTCTGCATGGCGCCCCACGACGACCTCATCGCCCTCGAAGACGTGGCCACGATGCCAGCGCCCGGCATGAACGCGCCCGTCAACCTGAGCTTCAGCCCCGACGGCCGCGTCGTGGCGTTCCTGCACTCCAAGGGCAACGCGCTCACGCGCGAACTCTACGCCATGGACGTGGCCACGCAGCGCGTGACGCTGCTGGCGTCCCCGCCGGACCAGGGCAACACGGAGGCCAACCTGTCGCTGGAAGAGAAGCTGCGTCGCGAGCGCCAGCGACAGATGGGCGTCGGCATCACCTCGTACGCCTGGAGCCCCACGGCCCATTGCAAGCGCGTGCTGTACCCGATCCAGGGCGATCTGTACATGCAGGAGAAGCCCGGCGCGCCGCTGCAATTGCTGTTCGACAAGAAGTCCACGGGCGTGGTCGGCGGTGCTATTGACGCGCAGTTCTCGCCCGACGGCCGCTGGATCGCGTTTGTGCAGGACAAGGAGGTGTACGTGATCCCGAGCGCCGTGGCCTCGCACGGCGGATCGCAGACGGCCGTGCAGATCACGACCGGCGCGCGTGGCGTCGTCGGCAAGTCCAACGGCCTGGCCTGCTTCCTCACGCAGGAAGAGCTCAGTCGCTACCGCGGCTTCTGGTGGTCGCCCGACAGCTCGCACATTGCGTTCGAAGAGATCGACGAGAGCCAAGTGCCCGAGTTCCGCATCATGCACTCGGGCAGCGCCGAGGTAGGCGACAGCGCACAGGAGGATCACCGCTACCCGTTTGCCGGCGGCGTGAACCCGTCGCGTCGCTTGGGCATCGTGGCCGTGCGCACGAACGCCTCGCAGCCCATGGCCACGCCGCTCTGGATGGACTTCGAAGGCGACTCGGACTTCTACATCAGCCGCGTCAACTGGCTGCCGGACCAGTCGCTTGGCGTGCAGAAGATGAACCGCCTGCAGACCGAAGTCACGTTCCTGCGCTTCGACGCCGCCACAGGCAAGTCCAGCGTGCTGATCCACGAAGAGAACCCGGTGTGGGTGAACGCCAACTACCTCTACCGCACGATCGAGTCCGAGAACAAGTCGGCCTTCCGCTTCCTCTGGGGATCCGAGCGCACGGGCTTCACGCATCTGTACCTGTATGAGTACGTGCCTCATACGACCACGGCGTTGCTTCTGGGCGCCGTGACTGGCGGCGACTGGTGCGTCGAGTCCATTGAAGGCGTCGACGTGGCGCAGGGCAAAGTGTACTTTTGCGGCACGGCGGACTCGCCTCTGGAGCGACATCTGTACGCGACCTCGCTCTTCCCGGGGCAGTCGCTGCACACGCCGATTCGACTCACGCGGGCCCAGGGCCGTCACTCGATCGTCATGGACGGATCCTGCAGACTGTTTGTGGACGTGTACAGCGACCTGGAGACTCCGCCTCGCGCCTACGTGGGCGCTGTGCCGTCGGACTCTCAGCTGGGCAACCTAAATACGCTGTTTGATGAGATGGACAAGTCCCAGCACTCGCTGCACAACGACATCGAGCCGCGTGTGCAGGAACTCATGTTCAAGGGCAAGCTTCCAGCGCCTCAGATCATCTCGTTCCCCACGCGAGACGGCAGCGAGACGCTCTACGGAGCCGTGTACCTCCCAGATGTAGCACAGCATGGCTCAGGACCGCACCCGACTCTGGTGAGCGTGTACGGCGGTCCGCATGTCCAGCGCGTCGCCCGCATGTGGTCCACCACGGTCGATATGCGTGCCCAGCGCTTCCGTGACATGGGCTACGTCGTGCTGAAGGTGGATAACCGAGGCAGTTTTCATCGTGGCTCCAAGTTCGAAGGCGCGATCAAGCACCGAATGGGCACGATTGAGATCCTGGATCAGCAGGATGGCGTGGCGAAGCTCGTGCAGGATGGACTCACGATACCCGATCGCGTTGGTATCTACGGGTGGAGCTACGGTGGATACATGTCTGCCATCAGTCTCATGAAGGCACCTGAGACGTTCAAGCTGGCGATCGCAGGTGCACCGGTGACCAACTGGGACGGCTACGACACCTGTTACACGGAACGCTACATGTCCACGCCGCAGCTGAACCCGGACGGCTACCGCGAAGGCTCCGTGATGGAGGCGGTGCCACGAATGCTTGACTCGCAGAAGCTGCTGCTTATCCACGGCCTAATTGATGAGAATGTGCACTTCCGCCACACGGCTCGCCTGATCAATGCGCTGATCGCCGCTCGCAAACACTACGATCTGCTGCTGTTCCCAAACGAACGCCACTCTCCCCGTCGCCTAGAAGACCGCATCTATATGGAGCAGCGCATCGCCGAGTACGTGCTCGCGCACTTATAAAACCACGCAGGAGACCGCGTACTCACTCGGAGGGAGCATAATGAAGCAGAATTAAAAATTGAGAAGTGAGTGTTCATATTAAATCCAATGCGGTTGGCGTCTAGTAGTACTCCGCGTATCGAGCTGTCTGTTGCTGCGAAAACGCTGCTTTAGTATTCTCACTTCTATCTCTCCCCATTTTCCATTCAGGACTGCTGCAAAGACGCTTGAATCGCACGCTGCAGCTCGTCCATCTCGTCGCTATTGGTGGCCTCACCTCCAGAGAAGCCCGTTGGTATCAGGTTCACGCCCATGGGATCTGCGGAGTATTCTTGAGCTGACAAAGCTAATACGCGACGCATTTCTTCGTCTTCGTATATGTGGCCAAAGGGAGCAGAGCTTGACCCATATCCGGCCATGGACGCCTGGATCGCAGCTGACATCTCTTCATCATACCCTGACGGATGTGCAAATGCACTTCCACGCAATGATTCCTCAATTGCTCGCTTCATTTGCTCTTCTTCGGAGACCCGTTTGGCCTTTGCAATCAGCGCTTCTTGTGTAGCAGCGATCTCACTTTCTTCGATCGCTCTCCGCTCTTCGTCAATCGCTCCAGCAGGAAGTGGAGTCGACCGCTCCGCCTCCTCTAACGACAGCTTGAGTGTATCTTCCAAGTTGGAGTTCATGGCATCAAACTCGTTACGAGAGAGCTGCAGCGTCAACAGACCACTAGGTGATAAACACAAGCCAAACTAGCAAATCACCAATATGGACAGACGCACCATAAGAATATGCTCCACTTGAGCCATTTCCGTCGTCTCTCGGTCAGATTCCGACTGCACTTGCTGCTCGATTTGGCTCGAGGTATCCGAGGGTTCCACGCCGCCTCGCGTATTAATACGATGCGAATACTCGATTCTTCGTCGCTCCCATTCCCCAGGCTCTTCCCGTACGCAATTTGCCGCATGATCCGGGTCCACTAGCGAATCGTAATGGCCACCGCCATAGTAGCTAAGACTATTCAAATCAATAACATTAGTGCTGCATGAAAAGGAAGCCGGCAATCGCTGAGTGGATGGAGGAGAGCGCGCGTACCGAATCGCCGGCCGATCACGGGCCAGCGGCGTATTCTCGTGGAACGTTAGCAGTTTGCGATAGCCGTGCGTTGTATCGTAGGCGTAGACTTCGGCTGGCCGATCATAGAGCTCGCACATGGCCTGGATCTCCGGGTCGTCGCCCCAAACTCCGTCGCGTCGTTTGTGACGCAAATATCGCATGAACGCGGTCATATCTCCAACGACATAAGGCTCGAAGTATTCCTTCTCACACTCCATGTAGTCCATGCATTTGGCTCGAACGACTGCGTGGTGGCGGTCGTCTCCATAGATCTGATGGCTCACTGCGCGGAACAAGCAGTTCCCGTCGCCTTCCACAGCATGGATGCGCAGATTCTGGGATCGCAGCGCCTCCCGATAGTGCACGAAGCGAGGGTTCTCCTGCTCGATCATGCGATGGCGCGTGACAACAGGCGTCACGACCTTGAGCTGCCGCTGCTGCATGGCAAACCGACGATGCTGGCTCTCGAGATGGTCGCCCAGGGGCGCCACCGTGTCGGGCGTGAACGCAATCCACTCGTCAAACTGCTGCATTCGACCGTCGTAGCGTACAAGCAGATCTGACGGTCGGAATCGCACGGCGCGGGCCTCTTTCCACACGCCCATGCCCGGCGATCGACGCACTTCGATCTGCTGCGCCAGGCGAACAGGCGGCGCATCGTTGAGCACTCTCGTGGCCGGTCTCGACATCTGACCAGAGTCCAGCGGCAGCCATCGCAGCCACGAGTCGTTCATGTTGAGGTACTGGATATGCGCATCGCCACTGGCAATCTATTGCGTCCACAGGATTACACAAGTGTGAGCGCCACGGAGATGGCTTCTGTCGGATTCCTACGTACCCGCAGGATCCGCGCCGGACACCAGTTGCCAAAGACGTTCTGCGCGTCCACATGGTCGCCCACGTGCAGCTGCCTGCGCCACTCGGACTCGCCCGGATCGATCCGCATCATCTCTGGCGAACGCCATGGAACAGTTAGCATCGTCAAGTCCCTGCGTTTCCCGTCGTCCTCTCGTACCTTCTTCCAGATCGGTGTCATCGCTCTCGTGACCATCACTCGACCGCCTCTGCTGCCAGTACACCCGCTCCGGCAGCTCCCGCCGCTCGTCGTCCTCTTTTCCCACAGGCACGAACACCATGCTCCTCCTGCTGTACCTACTGTAGCTCTTGGTGATGATCCGCAAAATGGAGAAGAATAGTAATAGTCGACTAGAGCTCCAAACTTCCCCAAACCGAGTCGAGTCGATCCGTGACTTGCCGCAAATGGGCGTTTCGATCCATTTGGCAATCGACGGAAAGATGGAGAACTACAGCATCATGGACGAGATCGGCCGCGGCACGCACTCGTTCGTGTACAAGGCCAGGCGCAAGCGCAGCATCCAGTACGTGGCCGTCAAGTCCACGGCCAAGAGCCGCATGGACAAGGTACCGTGTCTTAGAGAGAAACCGCACTCGCTCTTGAAGACTGAGCTGCTTGCTGCTGCAGATCCTGAACGAAGTGCAGATCCTGCACAAACTGGACAGCCGCCACGTCCTGCGGTTCTTCAACTGGTACGAGTCGCAAAACCACATCTGGCTCATCTTCGAGTACTGCATCGGCGGCGATCTGTTGAATCTGATCACGCAGGACAAGCAGCTGCCAGAGCCAGCCGTGCGGGTACGATGCTGCTGTCCATTGTCGCTTGTGCTGATACAATGATGGTTTAAACAAGAGCTGACAATGGAGTCGTGTGCTATCAGGCGTTTGGATACGAATTGGTTGCAGGGCTGCAGTATTTGCATTCCAACAGCATTCTCTACTGCGATTTGAAGCCAGCCAACGTCCTGATTAACGAATTCGGGTCTCTCAAGGTATGACGACTGCTCTGCTTACCTTCCTCAGTATCGTCAGCACTGACCTCATTGTGCACTCTGTAAAGCTTGCAGATTTTGGTCTTGCCAGACGGATACCCACGCGAGAGAACAACACCAGCAAGCAGGTTGGTCTGCGTGTGCGCATTGGATCTTGGGAGACAGTAGCTTACATGTGTGCTTGTGCTATAGTTGGCACCAGGATCTCCGAATTACATGGCGCCGGAGTTGTTCCATCAGCCAGCAGTTCACAGTTTTGCATCGGATTTCTGGGCTCTGGTGCGTCTTTGCGTTTGATATGCGCTCATTCGCTGGTGTGCTCACCTCTCTTTTTCTCTCGTGGACTACAGGGCTGCGTTCTCTATGAACTTTGCACAGGTCGACAACCGTTTACGCACACAAACTTTTCGGAGCTAGCACGATTGGTCAGTGAGTTACTATTCTGTTTGCATTGCGCTAATGGTGCCTGACTGTGATCTGACCAAAAGTTGTTTTAAGATTCAAACAGAGACACTTCGCCGTCCAGTCGAAGGTTGCAGCATGTCATCTCCATTTTGGGACCTTCTGGAGAAGCTACTTACAAAAGATCCGTATCGCCGGATAACTTGGTACACAAAAACTGATGAAGTATTGTTACACTTGTGGACTCACTTGTATTGGTGCAATTCGCAGGGACGAGCTCATCGATCATCCATTTTGGGGCAACCAACCACGCTTAGCGAAAATGCCGATGCCTTCACAAGAATTGTTTCTTGTGCATCGGTAGGGCTAAGTGTTTTTTGCTGCAGCAAATGCTGTCACCACAAGTCTAATATTTTTTTCGCTGTTGATCATGCTAGCGAGCCTCAACCAAAAGTATCTGTGCCACCACTTCAAGATTCTCGGACTGCCAGAACCGCTTCAAATGGATTGTCTGACAATATTCAGACTGCCCATCATAACGGTGATTTATTGAACCACGAAGGCGGTGGTAGCAATCGAAGTAGCACAACTGATGAAGAGATTCACGTAGTCGACGATGAAGATGATGTGATAAGTATCTCGGATGACGATGATGGTAGCACCAATGATTATCAAAACTCTAAAGCTGCACTAAACCGACATCCGCCTACATCGCATTCCACTCACCCAACTCGTCCAGTCACAGCCCCAGCGACAATTCCCATATCTGAATCAAAGGCTTCATCAGGGCGAAAAGAACAGTTGCAAACAAACGTCTTACAAGCGCGTCCAAATGACGTAGTAAATCGTTTCGACAACAATACAAGTACAACGAAGCAAAAGAGCACAAGGTCAGAAAAAATATCGCCGACTTCCTTGAAGATGCCTCCGCAATCAGCTCCGCCACAAAGACAACGGACCTCAGCAGACAATGGCGTAAGCGATCAAGATGGGAAATTGGGTGTTAATCTCCGCAAAGCGCCGAAGTTGATATTTACTTCAGCTGATTCTATCGTAAAACCCATTGCATTCAATGAAGATATTGAATCTGTCGCAGCACCAAAAGTTCAAGTTGGGAGCTTGAACATTCCGACAATGACACCGGCTGAGTTGCTTGCTTGCAGAACCGACAAGCTTGAGAGCCACTTGAAGGAACTTTACATCATGCTGAAGGCTCCAGAATCAGGTATTAGCGAGAAAGTCAATGTACTCGCATACCTCTTCACCTTCTGCGTTCATTCCAAGTTGGCCAACGTGATTGTGAACAGCTCAATGCTTGTCCTTTTGATTAAGATGCTGATGCATTACGTGCCGTCTTCCCGCGATTCACATGTACTGAGTGAGATGATCGCTATGATCAGCATGGTGCTTGGTGTGCTGTACCGACATGCAACTTTCATTGCCCCGACGTCCCCAAACCTGTTGCCGCAACTGGTGAATGTGTTGACTCAAATCGCTCAGACGCCAAGTCTTAGCAGTGATGGTATATCTTCAACCCGTATGCGACTACAATCAATTGCAAGCCTCGGTGAAGTCCTATTCTATGCCTCCACACAAAAAGAATGGGAATTCCCTGCTTCAGGACTGAACTGTGTGGTTGTAACGCTAGACGATCCAGATCTTGTGGCTCGTCATTATGCAGTTCGCTCTTTATGCAACATTCTTATGCATGGTGCTCATGATAGATTACCTCAAGTGATTACCGAGCAAATAATGATTTCGCTCGTTCAAGCCCTGGTCCAGTGTGCACGATCCGATAAATCCGTTGAGGAACATAGCTCACTATCACTGCGTACGACTACGAGTCAAGCAATTGCTCAGATATTCAAACACCTGAGAACTCCATCTTCTACAGCTAGACTGACACCCCGAATTCGAACAAATGTGCTACTCCTGCTTGCCAAGCCAGCGGTCTTGGAAACTGTGTGGCAAGGTGTCGTAGAGGAGCATCAGTCTTGTGACTTGGCGGTGGCATCGCTCAACATTTTAAACACATTTTTGGAGATAAAAGTGGATCGTGAACGCGGATCAGATGCAGCCATGATTCACGCAGGAAAAACTCTGCTTGTCGACAAAATTGTTGCCTTCCCAGAATTGAACCGGATACTGCAGCAAAAATCCCGCTATGATGATGATACCCGTGATTTGAAGCAAAAACAAACCCCGAGTGAGTCCAAAAGCAACAAAATTGATGCTGATAAACGATATACTGGCGATGAGGGTGGAATACCAAGTCTGTTGCGCGCAAAAGCTTTGCTCATTGTGTACTTTGGCATTCATCTGAGTCACAAATTCCTGGTTCGATGCATTCAGGAACGATATTTAGATTTCGTCGATCGAATGCTTGTCCCTTTTGCCTCTCATCTGCGTTCGATGAAAAATGAAAAACTTTCTCCAGCAAATAGCATCGCCAGCAGCAAAGCCGAGACAGTGTCACCATCCTCATCAAAATCTGACTACGCTTCTCGATCATCTCGCCTTAATTCAGCAGAGCTGTATCTTCTTCAGTGCGCGCTGAATGTGATTCGGCTCTCGATCCGCGTAGCACTGAAACTGAGCGCTGACTGCATTGCCACTGGTGAGGATGGTATCATGGAGCGCCATCAACAGCATACTCAAGCAGTCTCTGCGACGTCATTCGAGCTGTTCAACCTTTTGCTCAAGAACCCGATGTGTGGATCTCAATTGCTGCACTATTTTGTTCTCAATGAGGGCAAAGAGTACGCCTTCTTTTTGCGTCTGATGTCCAAGCTGCTGCTGTCGTTCCCAGATGAGAATTTGGGTGTGGCAACAACACACCCTGGAGGAACAGTTGCTAGCTGCGTTGCCGAAATCATACTTCGCCTTTTTCAAATTGCGAGCAATGAAGCTGGCGCTCTACTGATGGTTGAAACGGAGTCGCTCTTCTCGCATCTTCTCCCTGCAGTGACAGAGCAGCTTCACAACGAATCCGGCGATGAAGAAACAGCAGCCAACTGTATTCGTATTGTCTATCTCGTCTTGCTGCATTTTCAATATGATGAGGGTGAAGGCCAGGAAGCACAGTATCGAGATACTTTCGTAAAGGAGTATTTGATGCCGTGCTTCCATTTCCTGTTCTCATGCCAACGAAATCTGAACGAAAACGTATGGCGCTTTGCAGTAGAGCTGCTTTTTGCGCTCGTATCCCGCGATTCATCGCAATGGAGTGATCTGGAAGAAAATCAACTGCCCGAGTTGATGATTGGTCTGATACAAACTCCGCTACAAATGCGATTCCATTCATTGCCGTCTAGTGCGACGAAACTATTGCGATTGGTGTTTGATTCAAAGAAAGAGAACCTGCAGCAACTCTATGACTGGAATATTGCGTTGAGCTTGCAGCGAGGGCTAGAGTTCGCGACTCAGAATATGCTGGTGGCCTGCCTTGCAGATATGATGGAAGTACTGTACCGATTGCTTCATCATCGTTACGAAACATTACGCAAGTCGGGACGAGGTCACGCAGATACCCCGCGTGGATTTAACCAACTTATTATGTGCGGGCGATTCCTTACTCAACTTTGTGCCATTGAACCGACAAATAAAACTCGACGCCATGATCCATCCAAGTCACCTCAACCACAGGAATCACCCACAAAGTTGTCACCAGTCGATAAAGGGCTGCAAGAGGAAGCGCAGATTGATATCGCAGATTTAGCTTCTCGATGTCTGGTGTTTTTGTCTCAGGTAAGACGCTCAAACTGCGATTGATGTCTTTGACGCGTTGAATCCAACGTTTTAATTCGAATCACAGATCTTTGGGGATAAGCTGAATGAAGACATTTTTGTCAGCAAGCAAAGCAAGCGTCAAGCTACAGGTGTTGAAGACGTCATTGCAGGGTACGCACCAGAATGTTTCACTTGCTAAAGAGTTGAGGATGACGCGCATCTCATGTTTTGTCTTCTGCAGATCTTTGGCAACATGCTTGGAGCAACGCGATGGAGCTAATGTTGTTACGCTGCGTATTTTGCTCATCTTGAAAAATTGTCTGCGATGCCAAGATGCTGACGTGGTCAATGTCAGCCACTGGTTGGTGGAGAACGGAAAGCTGAGCCGTACGATCAAGAATTTGTCCCTTGGACGACAACAACGCTCGTCACCAAGCGAACGCCAGCAACAGCGCACTGAGGAAACTGTCCAAGACCAGATTATCAAGACAGCATCGGATATCATTAGAATAAGTCATGCAAAATGACAAGAACAAGCAGAGTCGAGCATTTTATTATTTCCAAGGAGCAAAACGTTACACATCTGAGTTGTGCTCTCTCCCTCACCACTCATTCAACACATCGCTATTATTCGCGCCAATGTCGATGCTCCAGATCGTGCCGGGCTTGAGGAGTTTCACGAGCGCGCTGCGATCAGATTTGCCAGATAGAAGCTCCTTGCCAGGGTATGAGAGAATTTGAATCTGGGACGGCGCCACATGTGCCACTTCCTCCACATCGTATAAAAAAACGGCGCACTTCCATTTCACCTCGTCGAATCCGCCGTTGATCGAGTCCATGTTGATCTCCATTGTGCGCACTTCTTCACCAGATTCTCCCATGCGTCGTAGACTCACTGTGCGCGGCTTGGACCGAGAGCTTGAAAACGGCGAAAAGCGATCTTGAAATTTTTTCATCAGGCCGCCACTACCAGTTGAACGCGGAGCCGATGCTGTCGCAGTATGCGTTTCCGGGTCGCTGCTGTGACCAGAATGATGATCAGCAGCAGCACTGTCGCTACCTGTTTCATCACCACTACCTCCCATCTTATCTTCATGGCGGGCGCTTTTATTGGATGCAGCTGATTGAGCGTTTGAACCCGATGCATTGGAGCTTGATACGTCTCTTTCCGATGCGCCACCGCCTCTGGATAGCAAGTTGCGCGTAGTCGTAAGAATCGATGTTCGACTGCTCGCCTGCTGTAGAGCGGCTTGTTCGGCAATCTTAGCCTTAGCGGATAATGCAGCCTGCTTGGCAAGTCTCATCATCGCGTCATTGACTGAACTGTGGAAAAGCTCCTCCTGCAACTGAGCCACCGCATCCCGAATCGCCTCCTCATTTCCGGAGTTCGCAATCGATTCAAAATGCTGGTGTTTTTCTGATCCTTCGGGGAAAATACCATTGTACCGAGTCGCTTCTTGAATCTTCGCCGTCAGCACATACTTTAAATACTTGAGAGAAAGTGTCTTCGAGTCAGAGAGCTCTTCAATCGCCTCAACTGGAGCAGACGAGATCTGTTTTGCAGATGCATAGTTGTTTAGTTCGCTGATGAATACACGCTCTAGTGCGTTGTTCACATTACCAAGCTAGAAGCAACACAAGCACCCATTAGTCATGTACAGGTACGCATACACGACCGCAAAAAATGGCATACCTGCTCTTGGAAAAGCTGCACACTGTTTATGCCAGTACCCGCAGAATCTAATAGTTGTTTTCCAGTTGTAGCACTTGAGGCGGCAAATGCTTGACAGAAGAAATCAGCCACGTCTTGCTTTGAAGCGATTGGTATGTTGAGGCTCTGTGGCACGATCGAAGGCGTAAACAGAGGCTCTTCTGGCACCTGTGGCGGTGAAGAAAAATCGCCAAATCCGTCGTCATTGGCACTGCTGCTAGCCTGAAATCCACCTGATGAGAAATCTCCAAAGCCATCGTCTTCATCATCACCTCCCGTAGCTCCTGAGCTCTGAGCAAAATCTCCGAAGCCATCATCATCATCGCCAAAGCCAGTAGCACTATTCGAGCTTTGAGCAAAATTTCCGAATCCATCGTCGTCATTTTCATCAAAGCCTGCGGGTTCTATTGTTGAGCTCGATTCCTGGGCAAAATCACCAAAATCATCGCTTTCCATGACGTTGAAAGTGCTGGTGCTGCTCTCTGTCAATGCTTTATCTTTAGGCGCGACCGCAGCGAACTTGATCTCATTCCCAGTGCTACCAAAGTCGCCGAAGTCGTCGTCATTGCTAAATGGCGCCGAGATTTCTGCAAGGTCATCGTGACTATGAGAAGTGGCCACTTCAGGCACAATTTCATCCGACACGCTCGACTCTTGATTGTCGAATGAAAAAGAATCGTTGCTAGTTGTAATCACTTCAGGCTCAATTGCATCCGGCAGGTTCGGTTCTGCAGTGTCGAATGAAAAGGAATCATCGCTTTTCTCCAGTGCTACCTCCACAGTAGCTACCGCAAATGAATCAAATGCATCAGCTTGCTCTTCATGGTGCTTGTCTACTGAATCTTCAGAATCCGAAGCTTGAGAACTGGAAATCTCTTGAAACGGAGCTGGACTCGCCGCTTCGAACTGCAGCTCAGCAGTTTCAGCGCTCGCCTCCGTGTTCATATCATCAAACTCACTTAGAGGAGCAGCTGCTTGAAGCAGATCTATCTCTGCCAAGCCATCTTGCGCTTCGTGCATTTCATCAGTGATCTGGGTTTCCATCTTGTCCTCAGTATCAAAATGCGCAGGCGGATCGACCAACAGAGGCTCTGCTGATACAAACGATCCGTGCAGGCTACTAGAGCCACTCGTCTCCTGTGCTGAAAGATCGAATGGGTCCAAAGGCGTCGCGAACACGTCTTGCACTGGAAAAGCGGAATCCGATGATGTCACTCCAAACGATGCGCTGGACGAGTGCGACGACGATGCGCTGTCCATGAAGCCAAACGCCGACGGCGGCGTCTGCGCCAGATCCATCGCAATGGCTGGTTCGGTCACTTTCTCAGCGGCCGAAGATGTAGACGTGATGCTCGTTGCGCTCATGGACTGATCCATCGAGAGGCTGAAGAGATCATCGTTCCCAAAGGCCGACGAGCCACTGGCAGTCGATCCGCCTGCGCTGCTGGCGAAGAAACTCGGAGCTGGAGGCAGCGTGGCCACAGGCGAGAACGAGAGCAATAGTCCCTCAGAGACGCCGCTCCCCGAGAACGACGCTGGTCGCTGCGGCGGAGGCGCAATGCTACTGCTACTGAGGCCCTGGAAGGAGCTGAAGCGGTCAGATCCGCTCGTAGAGCTCACTCCTGCAGGCTGCGCGAGTGGCGATAAGGACAACAGGACGCCCTCCGAGCCTGACGCAGTGGCAGCAGGCGCAAAGACGTCGACCGCAGTCTGCGCGGAAGCCACGTGGCCTAGCGGCGAGAAGGGCGAGCCAGAGGATCCGAGGCTCTGGGGCTGCGCAGAGGACGTGACGCTGGTGGAGGAGAGGCCGAAGACGTCCGCATACGGATCGAAGGGGTCCGTCTCCTCTCGAGAAGGCGGCGCCGAGTCCGCCATCTTGTCTGATGCTTGTGCTTTGCTGTAAGTACGACAGCTGACGAGATGCTACGAACTCTGTTGTGATATGAGATGACGTAACATGTCAGGGTTAGAAAGCCTGATATTTTGATACCGGTATTCAAGTCGGTATTATCAGGGATGTGGATCGCACACATGTGGACAAGATACCCTGCCGCCATCGCTCCACGCTGCGCAACGACCTCATTCGTATCTCCTCCCACCCTTCACGCTGGGTCAGGCATCAACCCCATAGTATAGATCATAACGCTGGCTGGCAGGAGAAGAAGTCAACAAGCTCTTTGCCCTCCCTGTGGACAAGAAGGAGTAATTCAACATGGATTCATGCACAGAACACTCAGCATAATGGGTCTTTGACAATGCCTTTGACATTATTTGCTTAAATTACAGATGGCCTTGTCTGGCTGTAATGCTCTGTGCTTGCGTCGGCAATCCTGTTAGGCTCGGCATTACTTCTTGCCGCCCTTCTTGCCTCCCTTGCCTTTGGTGGCTGGAGTTGGCGCTTCCTTGGCAGCAGGCTGGCCCTTTTGAGCCTTGGCTGGCGGAGCCTCAGCCTTCTTCTCCGGCGTGGGCTTGGCC